>CAHIKZ030000993.1:612500-660207 GCA_903632075.3 Acanthosepion pharaonis | reverse complement strand
CTGGAAAGAAAGAAAGAAAGAGGAAAGAAAGAAAGGAAAGAAAGAAAGAAAGAAAGCTGAAAGGAAAAGCTACTCGGAAAGAAAGAAAGAGAAAGAAAAGAAAAGAAAGAAAGAAAAGAAAGAAAGAAAAGAAAAGAAAGAAAGCTACTCTGGAAGAAAGAAAGAAAGAAAGTTTGGAAAGAAGCTTACCTGGAAAGAAAGAAAGAAAGTGTGAAAGAAAGCTACCTGGAAAGAAAGAAAGAAAGAAAGTTGGAAGGAAAGCTACTGAAAGAAAGAAAGAAAGAAAGAAAGAAAGAAAAGAAAGAAAGAAAGAAAGAAAGAAAGAAAGCTACTCAGAAAGAAAGAAAGAAAGAAAGAGAAAGAAAGAAAGAAAGAAAGAAAGAAAGCTAAAAGAAGCTACTGGAAAGAAAGAAAGAAAGAAAGTTGGAAAGAAAGCTACCTGGAAAGAAAGAAAGAAAGAAAGTTGGAAGAAAGCTACCTGGAAAGAAAGAAAGAAAGAAAAGAAAGCTAAAGAAAGAAAAGAAAGAAAGAAAGTTGGAAAGAAAGCTAAAGAAAGAAAGAAAGAAAGAAAGAAAGAAAGTTGGAAAAAAGAAAGCTACTTGGAAAGAAAGAAAAGAAAGAAAGAAAGGAAAAGAAAGCTACTGGAAAGAAAGAAAGAAAGAAAATAAAGAAAAAAAAAAGAAAGAAAGAAAGAAAAGCTGGAAAGAAAGCTAAGCGGAAAGAAAGAAAGAAAGTTGGAAAGAAAGCTACTCAGAAAGAAAGAAAGAAAGAAAGGAAAGAAAGCTTACCTGGAAAGAAAGAAAGAAAGAAAGTTGGAAAGAAAGCTACTCGGAAAAGAAAGAAAGAAAGAAAGACATGTTGGAAAAAAGCTACTGGAAAGAAAGAAAGAAAGAAAGAAAGAAAGCTACTCGAAAGAAAGAAAGAAAGAAAGTTGGAAAGAAAGCTACTCAGAAGAAAGAAAGAAAGAAAGCTCGGAAAGAAAGAAAGAAAGAAAGAAAGAAAGGAAAAAAGAAAGAAAGAAAAGTTGGAAAGAAAGGAAAGAAAGAAAGAAAGAAAGTTGGAAAAAGCTACTGAAAGAAAGAAAAGAAAAAAAGTTGGAAAGAAAGCTACTGAAAGAAAGAAAGAAAGAAAGTTGGAAAGAAAGCTACTCGAAAGAGAAAGAAAGAAAGCTGGAGAAAGAAAGCTACTCGAAAAGAAAGAAAGAAAGAAAGAAAGAAAGCTACTCTCGAAAAAAAGAAAAAAGAAAGAAAGTTGGAAAGAAAGCTACTCGGAAAGAAAGAAAGAAAGAAAGTTGGAAAGAAAGCTACTGGAAAGAAAGAAAGAAAAGTTGGAAAGAAAGCTACTCGAAAGAAAGAAAAGAAAGAAAGTTGGAAAGAAAGCTACTGGAAAGAAAGAAAGAAAGAAAGTTGGAAAGAAAAACTACTGGAAAGAAAGAAAGAAAGAAAGTTGGAAAGAAAGCTACTGGAAAGAAAAAGAAAGAAAGAAAGGAAAGAAAGCTACCTGGAAAGAAAGAAAGAAAGTTGGAAAGAAAGCTACTGGAAAGAAAGAAAGAAAGAAAGTTGGAAAGAAAGCTACTCGGAAAGAAAGAAAGAAAGAAAGTTGGAAAGAAAGCTACTGAAAAGAAAGAAAGAAAGAAAGTTGGAAAGAAAGCTACTCGGAAAGAAAGAAAGCTGAAAGAAAGAAAGAAAGAAAGAAAGAAAGCTACTGGAAAGAAAGAAAGAAAGAAAGTTGGAAAGAAAGCTACTGGAAAGAAAGAAAGAAAAAAGAAAGCTACTGGAAAGAAAGAAAGAAAGAAAAAAGAAAGCTACTAAAGAAAGCTTGGAAAAAGAAAGAAAGAAAGAAAGAAAGCTACTCCGGAAAGAAAGAAAGAAAGAAAGTTGGAAAGAAAGCTACTCTGGAAAGAAAGAAAGAAAGAAAGTTGGAAAGAAAGCTACCTGGAAAGAAAGAAAGAAAGAAAGAAAGCTACTTTGGAAAGAAAGAAACTCGGAAAAGAAAGAAAGAAAGAAAGTTGGAAAGAAAGCTACTCGGAAAGAAAGAAAGAAAGAAAAAGTTGGAAAGAAAGCTACTCGAAAGAAAAAGCTACTGGAAAGAAAGAAAGAAAGAAAGTTGGAAAGAAAGCTACTGGAAAGAAAGAAAGAAAGAAAGAAAGGAAAGAAAGCTACTCGGAAAGAAAAGAAAGAAAGAAAGTTGGAAAAGAAAGCTACCTGGAAAGAAAGAAAGAAAGAAAGTTGGAAAGAAAGAAAAAAGAAAGAAAGAAAGAAAGAAAGAAAAGAAAAGCTACTCGAAAAGAAAGAAAGAAAGAAAGAAAGAAAGCTACTGGAAAGAAAGAAAGAAAGAAAGAAGGAAAAAAGCTACTGGAAAGAAAGAAAGAAAGAAAGAAAGTTGGAAAGAAAGCTACTGGAAAGAAAGAAAGAAAAGTTGGAAAGAAAGCTAAAGAAAGAAAGAAAGAAAGTTGGAAAGAAAGCTACTCGGAAAGAAAGAAAGAAAGAAAAGTTGGAAAGAAAGTTACTCGAAAGAAAGAAAGAAAGAAAGAAAAGAAAGCTTGGAAAGAAAGAAAGAAAGCTGGGAAAAAGCTACGGAAAGAAAGAAAGAAAGAAAGTTGGAAAGAAAGCTACTCGGAAAGAAAGAAAGAAAGAAAGTTGGAAAGAAAGCTACTCGGAAAGAAAGAAAGAAAGAAAGTTGGAAAGAAAGCTACTCGGAAAGAAAGAAAGAAAGTTGGAAAGAAAGCTACTGGAAAGAAAGAAAGAAAGAAAGAAAGGAAAGAAAGACACTCGGAAAGAAAGAAAGAAAGAAAAGTTGGAAAGAAAGCTACTCGAAAGAAAGAAAGAAAGAAAGAAAAAGAAAGCTGGAAAAAAGAAAGAAAGAAGTTGGAAAGAAAGCTACTGAAAAGAAAGAAAGAAAGAAAGTTGGAAAGAAAGCTAAAAAGAAAGAAAAGAAAGAAAAGAAAGCTACTCTGAAAAAGAAAAAAAAAGAAAGAAAGTTGGAAAAAAGAAACTCGGAAAGAAAGAAAAGAAAAAAGAAAGAAATGGAAAGAAAGCTACTGGAAAGAAAGAAAGAAAAAAGTTGGAAAGAAAGCTACTGAAAGAAAGAAAGAAAGAAAGTTGGAAAGAAAGCTACTGGAAAGAAAGAAAGAAAAAGTTGGAAAGAAAGCTACTGGAAAGAAAGAAAGAAAAGAAAGTTAAGAAAAAAGCTACTCGGAAAGAAAGAAAGAAAGAAAGGAAAGAAAGCTACTGGAAAGAAAGAAAAGAAAGAAAGAAAGTTGGAAAGAAAGCAACTCGGAAAGAAAGAAAAGAAAGAAAGTTGGAAAGAAAGCTACTCGGAAAGAAAGAAAGAAAGAAAGAAAGTTGGAAAGAAAGCTACTCGGAAAGAAAGAAAGAAAGTTGGAAAGAAAGCTACTCGGAAAGAAAGAAAGAAAGAAAGCTTGGAAAGAAAGAAAGAAAGAAAGAAAATTGGAAAGAAAGCTACTCGGAAAGAAAGAAAGAAAGAAAGAAAGAAAGAAAAGAAAGCTACTCGGAAAGAAAGAAAAGAAAGAAAAGAAGTTGGAAAGAAAGCTACTCTGAAAGAAAGAAAGAAAAGAAAGTTGGAAAGAAAGCTACTCGGAAAGAAAGAAAGAAAAGAAAAAAGAAAGATAGAAAGAAAGAAAGAAAGAAAGAAAGAAAGAAAGCTACTCGGAAAGAAAGAAAGAAAGAAAGTTGGAAAGAAAGCTACTCGGAAAGAAAGAAAGAAAGAAAGAAAGAAAGAAAGCTACTGGAAAGAAAAGAAAAGAAAGAAAGTTGGAAAGAAAGCTACCTGGAAAGAAAGAAAGAAAGTTGGAAAGAAAAGCTACTGGAAAGAAAGAAAGAAAGAAAGTTGGAAAGAAAGAAAGAAAGAAAGAAAGAAAGAAAGAAAGAAAGTTGAAAGAAAGAAAAAAGCTACTGGAAAGAAAGAAAGAAAGAAAGTTGGAAAGAAAGCTACTCGGAAAGAAAGAAAGAAAGTTGGAAAGAAAGCTACCTGAAAGAAAGAAAATAAAAAAGAAAGCTACTGGAAAGAAAGAAAGAAAGAAAGTTGGAAAGAAAGCTACTCGGAAAGAAAGAAAGAAAGAAAGTTGGAAAAAAAGCTACTCGGAAAGAAAGAAAGAAAGAAAGTTGGAAAGAAAGAACCTGGAAAGAAAGAAGAAAGAAAGTTGGAAAGAAAGCTACTCGGAAAGAAAGAAAGAAAGAAAAGAAAGATTACTCCGGAAAGAAAGAAAGAAAGAAAGACATGGAAAGAAAGCTACTCGGAAAGAAAAAAAAGAAAGAAAAAAGGAAAGAAAGAAAGAAAAAAGTTGGAGAAAGAAAGAAAGAAAGTTGGAAAGAAAGCTACCTGAAAGAAAGAAAAGAAAGTTGGAAAGAAAGCTACTCGGAAAGAAAGAAAGAAAGAAAGAAAGAAAGAAAGGAAAGAAAGCTACTGGAAAGAAAGAAAGAAAGAAAGTTGGAAAGAAAGCTACTCGGAAAGAAAGAAAGAAAAGTTGGAAAGAAAGCTACTCGGAAAGAAAGAAAGAAAGAAAAGAAAGAAAGAAAGAAAGAAAGCTACTGGAAAGAAAGAAAGAAAGTTAGAAAGAAAGCTACTGGAAAGAAAGAAAGAAAGAAAAGTTGGAAAGAAAGCTACTCGGAAAGAAAGAAAGCAAGTTGGAAAGAAAGAATACGGAAAAAAGAAAACAAAAGATATTTGAACTCTGCAAAGAAGAAAAATGAATGAAATTCTAATAAAGAAAGAAATATGAATTTTGGAAAACATTGAATACAATAAATATAAAAGCAAAATAAAAAGAGGAAAAAACCTGAAATTGAAGAAGAAAAAAAAAGAAGGCAAATGAAAGAATGAGAAATAAAGAAAGATAACTAATTAAGAGGAGGGGAGAAAGATACGTAGGCAAGCAAAAAAAAAGAAAAGAAAGGACGAGGAAAACAAAATAAGAAAATAAAAAATAATTTATGAAAAGAAGGAATTAATAAAAGTGGAAATGGAATTAATAGAAAAGTAGAAAGAAAAAATAATAAAAAAGTACGAATTAGGAAGGAGGAAAATCCAAGAAAAAGTATTGAATAGAAAAAAATCCTGCCAAGAAATTAACCAAAGAAAGAAAAAAGGAATATGTAAAGAAAAAATAGCAGGAAACTAAGAGAAAAATCATAAAAGAAAGAATTTAAAAGAGAAAAAAGAAAGGTCTACATAAAAATTGTAAGAATTATTCTAAAAGAAAGAAAGAAAGAAAGAAAGAAAGAAAGAAAGAAAGAAAGAAAGAAAGAAAGTTGGAAAGAAAGCTACTGAAAGAAAGAAAGAAAGAAAGTTGGAAAGAAAGCTACTGGAACGAAAGAAAGAAAGAAAAAAGTTGGAAAGAAAGCTACTGGAAAGAAAGAAAGAAAGTTGGAAAGAAAGCTACTCGGAAAGAAAGAAAGAAAGTTGGAAAGAAAGCTACTCGGAAAGAAAGAAAGAAAGAAAGTTGGAAAGAAAACTACTGGAAAAAAGAAAGAAAGTTGGAAAGAAAGCTACTCGGAAAGAAAGAAAGAAAGTTGGAAAGAAAGCTACTCGGAAAGAAAGAAAAAAGAAAGTTGGAAAGAAAGCTACTCGGAAAGAAAGAAAGAAAGGAAAGAAAGCTACTCGGAAAGAAAGAAAGAAAGAAAGTTGGAAAGAAAGCTACTCGGAAAGAAAGAAAAGAAAGTTGAATGAAAGAATACGGAAAGGTGAAAAAAAAAAAGATATTTGAACTCTGCAGTAAAAATGAATGACATTCTAATAAAGAAAGAAATATGAATTTAAAAAACATTGAATACAATAAATAAAAGCAAAAATAAAAAGTAAAAAACCTGAAATTAGTGAAAAAAAAAAGAAGGCAAATGAAAGAATGAGAAATAAAGAAAGATAACTAATTAAGAGGAGGGGGAGAAAGATACGTAGGCAGCATCAAAAAAAGAAAGAAAGGACGAGGAAACAAATAAGAGAAATAAAAATAATTTAAAAAGAAGGAATTAATAAATGTGGAATGGAATTAATAGAAAAGTAGAAAGTGAAAATAATAAAATGTATACGAATTAGAAGGAGTGAAAATCCAAGAAAAAGTATTGAATAGAAAAAAAAAATCCTGCCAGCAATTAACCAAAGAAAGAAAAAAGGAATATGTAAAGAAAAAAAGCAGGAAACTAAGAGAAAAATCATAAAAGAAAGAATTTAAAAAGAGAAAATCAGGTCTACATAGAAATTGTAAGAATTATTCTAAAAGAAAGAAAAAAGAAAGAAAGAAAAGAAAGAAAGAAAGAAAGAAAGTTGGAAAGAAAGCTACTCGGAAAGAAAGAAAGAAAGAAAGTTGGAAAGAAAGCTACTCGGAAAGAAAGAAAGAAAGAAAAAAAGTTGGAAAGAAAGCTACTCGGAAAGAAAGAAAGAAAGTTGGAAAGAAAGCTACTCGGAAAGAAAGAAAGAAAGTTGGAAAGAAAGCTACTCGGAAAGAAAAAAGAAAGAAAGAAAGAAAGAAATGGAAAGAAAGCTACTCGGAAAGAAAGAAAGGAAAAAAAAGAAAGCTACTCGGAAAGAAAGAAAGAAAGTTGGAAAGAAAGCTACTCGGAAAGAAAGAAAGAAAGAAAGTTGGAAAGAAAGCTACTCGGAAAGAAAGAAAGAAAGTTAGAAAGAAAGCTACTCGGAAAGAAAGAAAGAAAGAAAGTTGGAAAGAAAGCTACTCGGAAAGAAAGAAAGCAAGTTGGAATGAAAGAATACGGAAAAGGTGAAAAACAAAAGATATTTGAACTCTGCAGTAGAAAATGAATGAAATTCTAATAAAGAAAGAAATATGAATTTTAAAAACATTGAATACAATAAATATAAAGCAAAATAAAAGTAAAAAACCTGAAATTGAGTGAAGAAAAAAAAAAGAAGGCAAATGAAAGAATGAGAAATAAAGAAAGATAACTAATTAAGAGGAGGGGAGAAAGATACGTAGGCAGCATCAAAAAAAGAAAGAAAAGGACGAGGAAAAAAAAGAGAAATAAAAATAATTTATGAAAAGAAGGAATTAATAAATGTGGAATGGAATTAATAGAAAAGTAGAAAGTGAAAATAATAAAATGTATACGAATTAGGAAGGAGTGAAAATCCAAGAAAAAGTATTGAATAGAAAAAAAATCCTGCCAGCAATTAACCAAAGAAAGAAAAAGGAATATGTAAAGAAAAAAATAGCAGGAAACTAAGAAAAAATCATAAAAGAAAGAATTTAAAAGAGAAAATCAGGTCTACATAATAATTGTAAGAATTATTCTAAAAGAAAGAAAGAAAGAAAGAAAGAAAGAAAGAAAGAAAGAAAGTTGGAAAGAAAGCTACTCGGAAAGAAAAAAGAAAGAAAGAAAGCTGGAAAGAAAGCTACTCGGGAAAGAAGAAAGAAAGAAAAAAAGAAAAAAGAAAGCTACTCGGAAAGAAAGAAAGAAAGAAAGAAAGAAAGCTACTCGAAAGAAAAGAAAGAAAGTTGGAAAGAAAGCTACTCGGAAAGAAAGAAAGAAAGAAAAGTTGGAAAGAAAGCTACTCGGAAAGAAAGAAAGGAAGTTGGAAAGAAAGCTACCTGGAAAGAAAGAAAGAAAGAAAGTTGGAAAGAAAGCTACTCGGAAAAGAAAGAAAGAAAGAAAGTTGGAAAGAAAGCTACTCGGAAAGAAAGAAAGAAAGAAAAAAAGTTGGAAAGAAAGCTACTCGGAAAAAGAAAGAAAGAAAGAAAGAAAGTTGGAAAGAAAAGCTACTCGGAAAGAAAGAAAGGAAAGTTGGAAAAAAGCTACTCGGAAAGAAAGAAAGAAAAAGTTGGAAAGAAAGCTACTCGGAAAGAAAGAAAAGAAAGAAAGGACGAGGAAAACAATGGAAAGAAAGCTACTCGGAAAGAAAGAAAGAAAGTTGGAAAGAAAGCTACTCGGAAAGAAAGAAAGAAAGAAAGTTGGAAAGAAAGCTACTCGGAAAAAAAGAAAGAAAGAAAGTTGGAAAAAAGAATAATCATAAAAAAAAGAAAAAAAAAAAGATATTTGAAAAGCTCTGGAAAAAAATGAATGAAAGAAAAAAGAAAAGAAATATGAATTTTAAAAACAAATACAATAAATAAAAAGCAAAAAATAAAAGAAAAAACCTGAAATTGAGAAGAAAAAAAAAAGGCAAATGAAAGAAAGAAAGAAAGAAAGATAACTAATTAAGAGGAAAGGAAAAGATACGTGGAAAGAAAGAAAAAAAAAGAAAGAAAGGAAAGAAAAATAAGAGAAATAAAAATAATTTATGAAAAGAAGGAATTAATAAAAAAGTGGAATGGAAAGAAAGAAAAAATCTACTCGGAAAGAAAAAATAATAAAAAGTATAAACAATTAGGAAGGAGGAAAATCCAAAAAAAGTATTGAATAGAAAAAAAAAACCTGCCAGCAATTAACCAAAAAAGAAAAAAGGAATATGTAAAGAAAAAAAAGCAGGAAACTAAGAGAAAAATCATAAAAGAAAGAATTTAAAAGAGAAAATCAGGTCTACATAATAATTGTAAGAATTATTCTAAAAAGAAAGAAAGAAAGAAAGAAAGAAAGAAAGAAAGAAAGAAAGTTGGAAAGAAAGCTACTCGGAAAGAAAGAAAAGAAAGAAAGTTGGAAAAGAAAGCTACTCGGAAAGAAAGAAAGAAAGAAAAAAGTTGGAAAGAAAGCTACTCGGAAAGAAAGAAAGAAAGAAAGTTGGAAAGAAAGCTACTCGGAAAGAAAGAAAGAAAGTTGGAAAGAAAGCTACTCGGAAAGAAAGAAAGAAAGAAAGTTGGAAAGAAAGCTACTCGGAAAGAAAGAAAGAAAGTTGGAAAGAAAGCTACTCGGAAAGAAAGAAAGAAAGTTGGAAAGAAAGCTACTCGGAAAGAAAGAAAGAAAGAAAGTTGGAAAGAAAGCTACTCGGAAAGAAAGAAAGAAAGAAAGTTGGAAAGAAAGCTACTCGGAAAAAAGAAAGAAAAGTTGGAAAAAAGCTACTGGAAAGAAAGAAAGAAATTTGGAAAGAAAGCTACTCGGAAAGAAAGAAAGAAAGAAAGTTGGAAAAAAGCTACTCGGAAAGAAAGAAAGAAAGAAAGTTGGAAAGAAAGCTACTCGGAAAGAAAGAAAGAAAGAAAGTTGGAAAAAAGCTACTCGGAAAGAAAGAAAGAAAGAAAGTTGGAAAGAAAGCTACTCGGAAAGAAAGAAAGAAAGTTGGAAAGAAAGCTACTCGGAAAGAAAGAAAGAAAGAAAGTTGGAAAGAAAGCTACTCGGAAAGAAAGAAAGCAAGTTGGAAAATGAAAGAATGGGAAAAGGTGGAAACAAAAAAGATATTTGAACTCTGCAGTAGAAAATGAATGAAATTCTAATAAAGAAAGAAATATGAATTTTAAAAAAATTGAATACAATAAATATAAAGCAAAAAAAAAAGTAAAAAAACCTGAAATTGAGTGAAAGAAAAAAAAAGGCAAATGAAAGAATGAGAAATAAAGAAAGAAACTAATTAAGAAAGAAAGGGGAGAAAGATGGAGGCAGCATCAAAAAAGAAAGAAAGGACGAGGAAACAAATAAGAGAAATAAAAATAATTTATGAAAAGAAGGAATTAATAAATGTGGAATGGAAAGAATAGAAAAGTAGAAAGAAAAAATAATAAAATGTAAACGAATTAGGAAGGAAAAGAAAAAAGTTGGAAAAAGTACTGAATAGAAAAAACCTGCCAGAAATTAACCAAAGAAAGAAAAAAAGGAATATGTAAAGAAAAATAGCAAAAACTAAGAGAAAAAATAAAAAGAAAGAATTTAAAAAGAGAAAATCAGGTCTACATAATAATTGTAAGAATTATTCTAAAAGAAAGAAAGAAAGAAAGAAAGAAAGAAAAGAAAGAAAGAAAGAAAGAAAGAAAGTTGGAAAGAAAGCTACTCGGAAAGAAAGAAAGAAAGAAAGTTGGAAAAAAGCTACTCGGAAAGAAAGAAAGAAAGAAAAAAAAGTTGGAAAGAAAGCTACTCGGAAAGAAAGAAAGAAAGTTGGAAAAGAAAGCTACCGGGAAAGAAAGAAAGAAAGTTGGAAAGAAAGCTACTCGGAAAGAAAGAAAGAAAGAAAGTTGGAAAGAAAGCTACTCGGAAAGAAAGAAAGGAAGTTGGAAAGAAAGCTACTCGGAAAGAAAGAAAGAAAGTTGGAAAGAAAGCTACTCGGAAAGAAAGAAAGAAAGAAAGTTGGAAAGAAAGCTACTCGGAAAGAAAGAAAGAAAGTTAGAAAGAAAGCTACTCGGAAAGAAAGAAAGAAAGAAAGTTGGAAAGAAAGCTACTCGGAAAGAAAGAAAGCAAGTTGGAATGAAAGAATACGGAAAAGGTGAAAAACAAAAGATATTTGAACTCTGCAGTAGAAAATGAATGAAATTCTAATAAAGAAAGAAATATGAATTTTAAAAACATTGAATACAATAAATATAAAGCAAAATAAAAGTAAAAAACCTGAAATTGAGTGAAGAAAAAAAAAAGAAGGCAAATGAAAGAATGAGAAATAAAGAAAGATAACTAATTAAGAGGAGGGGGAGAAAGATACGTAGGCAGCATCAAAAAAAGAAAGAAAGGACGAGGAAACAAATAAGAGAAATAAAAATAATTTATGAAAAGAAGGAATTAATAAATGTGGAATGGAATTAATAGAAAAGTAGAAAGTGAAAATAATAAAATGTATACGAATTAGGAAGGAGTGAAAAATCCAAGAAAAAAGTATTGAATAGAAAAAAAAATCCTGCCAGCAATTAACCAAAGAAAGAAAAAGGAATATGTAAAGAAAAAATAGCAGGAAACTAAGAAAAAATCATAAAAAGAAAGAATTTAAAAAGAGAAAATCAGGTCTACATAATAATTGTAAGAATTATTCTAAAAGAAAGAAAGAAAGAAAGAAAGAAAGAAAGAAAAGAAAGAAAGAAAGAAAGAAAGAAAGAAAGAAAAGCATATTAACGATCAGGTTTGCATATTAATTCTAAGGTAGAAAGAAAGAAAGAAAGAAAAAAAGAAAGAAAGAAAGAAAGAAAGGAAGGAAGAAAGAAAGAATAGGAGATGGTGGAAATTAAGAAAGGGGAGAAAAAGAAATTAAGATACGCATATAAGCTGTCAAGTAGAAATAAATAAATAAATAAAGGGAGGAAGAAAGAAAGAAAGAAAAAATAAAGAATAAAAGTGAGAGAGAGAGAAAAGATTCAAAGAAACGATTAACGTAAAGATTTACAATCGAAGAGAGAAAATTATTTAGCCATAAACAAAAGAAAGAATGATTAACAGATTGGTTTTCTTATTAACTTTAAGAAAGAAACATTATTGACAGATTTATACCTATTAGGCAGAAAGAAAGAAAGAACAGAGAGTCTAGAGATAGAAGAAAAACAAAGAAACAGACGTTGAAAAGAAAGAGTAAGATGGCTGAAACGTGAATGGTCCAAAATAAGAAAGAACAAGAAAAAAGACAGTTAAAAAGAAAATGATATAGAAAAGAAATGCTTTTGAGTCAAAAAGAAAAGCACACATATAGAAGAGAAAAGAAACAACTTGCAATATGAAAGACGGAATCGAGGCAAAACAGAAGAAAAATAACACACATGAATAAACAATAGAGGAAAATAATGAAGAAAAGAAAGGGAAATAAAAAGAATAAAAAGGTAGACAATATTTTTAGAAAACTGGAGGAGAGAAAAATATTAGATATGAGAAAATATCATTAGGAAGTAAAAATGACAAAAAAAAAAACACCAAAAAGAAACAAAAAAATGCCACGCGCGATGCTTCCAAATGCTCAACATGGTGCGTTTGGGAATGATGGAGAATTTTAAGAAATATTTCTTTTGTATGATTTCCTTGCTGCAGGTTAAGGAAAGCATCAGCCAGCTGCCTCAGTGAACATGGCCCTTCGCTTGCACACCTACGACACCACTCGCCGACGCACACAAAACATATAGCTGTATATACACAGGAATTAACATATACACATATATGCACATACAAAATACAGATTGATCTACGCATACACAAGTATACATTCCTCAGAGAATTACACAGTCAAACAAGCGCACATTCCTTAACATAAGATTTACATACATAAAGTGCTGTAAAAATAGGTATAAAGTAAGTGTATACATACAAGTATTGCCAGTAGTATAATTGTCGTTCTAGGATTCCTTTAATACCAGAATTTCTTAAAATCATTTTTAATAATTTTTTTTTTCATAATTTTTATTATATATTTTTATTGTTTAATTATTAATAATAATAACCAATAACTGGTTTACCGGTTAAGTGCTAATTTAACGATGACTTGTAATTTCATCCACACACTGTAACTCCTTGGGTGGGGTGATACTGATTAAAAAAAAAAAATAATGGATGTCCTGTTTTTTATTTATTAGTATGTTTTATTATATATCGGCCTGCGTATTCGAGAAATCTTACTACAGAAAATGTTTTCTCCGACAGGGATCGAACCTGCGTTCCCCCTTGTTAGGGGTGTTCCTGTTTGATCCACTATGCGTTACCGTTTGACAGGGAGAACGTGACACGAAGCTAGGTCCCATTTTTAAGGAAAGTACATCCTCTTCACTCCGATTATTTTCTCGAAAAGTTCATAGCGCAAACAAAACAATTTCTAAAGAATTAACAGCGTATACAGTAAGTATTATACAAGTAGTGTAATAATATTACCAGTAGTATAATAGTCCTATGAATATTACATCTGTATTATAAAATCTTAATGATATTATACCAGTAGTATAATAATTTTACCAGTAGTGTAAAACTCATTCTACTATTCATTTAATACTAGAATTATTTCATTCATTAAAATCATATTTAATAATTTTAGTTTTATAATTTTTATTATAATACATTTATTATAATTTTATTTTTTAAATAAATAAATAAATAATAATAATAATAATAATAATAATAATAATAATAATAATAAATGTTTTGCAGATAAAGTAGTAATGTAATGATGGCTTATAATTAAATGAACAGATTGCGCACACAGATACTGAGACAGTACTGGAACATATTATTATCGATATGTTTGTATAATCAATGCAATATGTTTTGCGCGGATGTTTCGTTTTTTTTATTATACCTACTTTTGCATCCCATGTATACCTATATATAGGTATATATTCGTATATACACACGCACGAAGAAAATTATATATTTTTTTATTATTGTATATGAATTTTATATATATCTATATTATTTAAAAAAAGCATATAGAATAAACAAATAGTCACATGCACAGACTTTGCATATGTGTCCATTCTCTTTCTCTCTCCCCATGCATATATATATATATATATATATATATATATATATATATATATATATATATATATATATATATATATATATATATATATTTTTAACGTTATTTGAGTAGACGCTGAGTTTATTTTAAACAGTATTTTATTTCTACACACACGAGAAATCTTGTTAAACAAAACGTCCGGCAGCATCAGCCGATAGACGAAATATAAATAAATATATAAAATATATAAAATAAACGGAGATATACTCAAGTACGGATAACAATTAAAAATAATTTTTATATTAAAAATATGTCTGATTAAAAAAATTAAAACTATTCCTTCTTTAGAAATGTATGAATGTTCCCTCCCACACACACGTACACACACATATATATATCTATATCTATATATCTATCTATCTATATATATATATGCAAACGCAAACAGGGTGTACTAAAGATACTTTTACAAAATTTGGTGATGGGTTCCTCGCACCAAAAGAAGAAGAAAAGTCCATATAAACGTATGTTTCCAAATCCTTTGTTTTTAATTATGTTTAAAGAAAGTTTACGGTAGATGCCGCTGTGTTGCTATGTAGACTAGGTTACATTTGTCATTCGTGTACATTTGAGGATAGTCTGTCTTCAACGTTTAACAATGGCAGGATATTCATATTGTTAGCAGGTTGATAGGATTTTTACATACGACCGCGAGAATGGTAATGGATGCAAGACTGTACGGCTGTACCAGATTGCGTTTCCAGAATGAAACGTCCTGGTCATGACGATAAACTACATCCGCTTTCTGGGTAAGACGATAAACTAAGTCCAACAGCAAGTCCTCTGATTAGGAGGATTTGAGGAGTGTGAAACCACTTCTTAATTGATGGTGTTTCGATGTCCACCCTGACCCGGGGTGGTAGCACCACTTAGGGTTCCAGCTCTGCGCAAATAATTAACTTTTAACAGAAATATACTTTTGAAAAAAAAACAAAAAAAACAGCAATACTTTTTTGAAAAAAAATATTACCAGCAATACATTTTTGAAGGAAAAATATTACCAGAAACATATTTTCGATAAAACAAAATATTACCAGCAATAGAAA
Source organism: Acanthosepion pharaonis (assembly GCA_903632075.3). Classification (NCBI taxonomy): domain Eukaryota; kingdom Metazoa; phylum Mollusca; class Cephalopoda; order Sepiida; family Sepiidae; genus Acanthosepion; species Acanthosepion pharaonis. Next base: position 645,853 of record CAHIKZ030000993.1, on the reverse strand, counting down.
ATTTTGTCGGCAATAAATATGCCATTGATGTTGATATGCCGTAAAACAAGACAGGCCATACCAATCCAGACTGAAGGCAGCGGAGTCTTCTAAACTTTGTCGCTGTTTATCTTTGTGTTGCTGAGACATCATCCGTGGCAGTACAAACTATGGATCGAGATCCTTTCGTACGCCTGACCCCGAAGAACAAAGTCTACAGTCTGTCGAGGACAATCCAGTCAAGAGACCCTAGCATGTCGAACATCTCAGTACTTCGTGTATGGTATTCAAGAGCAGCTTTCGTATCTGTATCATTTACAATTTGTGCAGGGTCATCCCCCCTCTGATCACTCACCACGGTAGAACGTTGGTCAATGGTTTCATTGCACAAACTGCCGATCAGTTAATTGTCTCTTCAGTCATGTTTGCGGATGAGGTAACCTATAGAAGATATGGAATAATAAATTTGCCCAAACAATATTTGTGGGTGGATCGGAACCCCCATGATGCAATACAGGCTAGATGCCAGCATGAGTTTATATTTAATGTGAAAGATGGAATTAAGGCTGACTGTCTGGCAGGTCCATATCTTCTTCCAACGCGTCTTACAAGAGCTCTCTTCAGGAACTTTATTTCGAACACACTTTCAGACTTGATAGAGAAAGTATCGCTGCTAATAGGAAGACGTATGGGGTTCATACATGATGGGGCTCCAGCACATTTTAGTAACATTGTTCGCGATACACAAGCTAACATCTACCATGAAAGATGGATAGGTAGAGGAGAACCGGTTGCATTGCCTGCTTTATGCAGCAGACATTAGCAATGCTGAGTCGCTTCATCAACATGTCATGGGGGTCTGCGATACTATTCGGCGCCCTGTGGGAGTATTTGAAAGTGTCCGCCAGTCAATCATCTGACGGGTGCGTGTGTATTTAGAAGCAAGAGGAGGACATTCTGAACAACTTTTATGAGTAGCTGTGTTGAGGTACAACAATGGTTCTTTTGGACATAGGTTTATATAGAATTTTGTCCTTGTTTTGGTGTGAGGAAACCCGCCCTCAAATTTTGTAAATGTATTTTTCGTACACTATCTATCTATCTATCTATCTATCTATCTATAACTTGAACATTGAAGTCAACACAGACTGTTTCATGCTGGAGGCAATCGTCAGGCTGAGTGTGTTCACTGTTCACTTTTATATGTATATTTACATACGCTCTATCTCTGAAATTGACCACTTTATTCCATGAATATAGCACACCTTAAAACTATATTTCTTCATATATATATATATATATATATATATATATATATATATATAAAGAGAGAGAGAGAGAGAGAGAGAGAGAGAAAGAAAAAAAGAAAGAGAGTGGATGAGTGACCAGTGGATGTGCGCGTAGAGTTGCAGTTACCAACCAAGAAAACAGAATTGACGTATCGAGTTCAAATAGTAATTCCGGCAGTATTGCTCGGCTGTGCAAGATATAAATCCATTTCTTCCACCCTTTTTACTCTCAGAAGGACAGATTTGAATGTCTAACTTTGTTTGGCAAACTAGTTTGGCAATCTTGTTTGGACACCTCAGAATTCTAAACCGGTTCTATTCGCGACCAACAACATCCTGTGCAGAAATCACTTGCTGCAGAAATCTACAGCCTGCAAAGATTCTGTGGATCTATACGCCAAATAGACATCTAGAGAGTTAACACAAAATGCAGACACACGCGCGCATGTGATCACATATAAATATATAGACTTTAAGCCAAATGTTTGAGACCACTCTGTATTAAATAGTAAGTTTAAGAGATTCATTTGCTTAACTAACTGCCAGTAAACAAGGATACTGGATCTATTTAAGCTACTGGTGCATGGAATCCATTCTTTGGAGAGGGAGTTACAAAAATTAAAAAAAAAAGAATCCTATCCCTAATTTTACTACTAGTCGGCAAGCTTGATGATGCAAGAATAGCTAAAGCCACAAGGAAACTATAAAATGAGGGTCTAATTTAATAATAATAATAATAATAATAATTATTATTATTATTTTTATTTTTTTTGATTTCTGGCGTTTACATTTCTTTCCGGGTCCAGCCCAGGGACCTAAGGTTAGAAATGGCGTCATGACACTTTCCACTGACAAAAAAAAAAAAAAAAAAGATTACATAGATAAAGCCCTTCGTAAAGTGTGGGCTGTACTTGTCAGAACAATTTTCTGTATCTCCTTGAGGCATGGACTTCCAGGTATCCCTTCAATTAGTCTACTGGAATCTTTTCCAACCAGTCCTAGGGCTCCAAATTATTATTATTATTATTATTATTATTATTATTATTATTATTATTATTATTATTATTATTATCTCTGATCACCATGACACTTTCCACTGAAAAAAAACAACAAAAAACTACATAAATAAAGCCCTTCGTAAAGTGTGGGCTGTACTTGTCAGAACAATTTTTTGTATCTCCTTGAGGCATGGACTTCCAGGAATCCCTTCAATTAGTCTACTGCAATGTTTTCCAACCAGTCCTAGGGCTCCAACTACAACAGGGATTGTTGATGTTCCCATATGCCACATTTTCGAGATTTCTATTTCAAGGTCCTTGTATTTTGACAGCTTTTTGAACATCTTCAAAGATACATTGCAGTCAGCAGGGACTGCCATATCAACAAGGAGGCACCGTTTTTGTTTGTGGTCTTTAATAACAATATCTGGGAGGTTGGCTTTGATTGTTCTGTCAGTGTGTATTGTGTAGTCTGTCAATGTATATTGTGTAATCTTATTATTATTATTATTATTATTATTATTATTATTATTATTTCCTTTGATTTTTCCTTTGATTTCTGTTGTACACACATTTCCTTCCGGATCCCAATCAGAGACTTAAATGGCTTCGTGAAATCTTCCACTGATCTTTTTTTTTTAAAGAAAACAAATAAAAACCTGCGCTCACAAATATTTTACATAGTTAAAGCTCTTTGTAATGTATGAGCTGTGCTTCTGAGTACTTTATTTTGTATTTCTTTAAGGCATGGACTACCAGGAATCCATTTAATCAGTCTATCAGGCCCTTTTCCTATCAATTCGAGGGCTTCAGCTACGAACCGAATTAGTGATCTTCATATGCCATCATTTTGAGATTGCCACATCAGGATCCTTGTATTTTGATAGATTTTTTAAAGATTTTCAAAGGTACATTACAATTTGCATGTCAATAAGAAATCACATTCCGTTTTTGTGATTTTTGATCAAGATATATGGTCGATTAGCTTTGATTGTTTTGTCCGTTTGTATTGTAAAATCACATAAATTTGTTTCATTACGAATATTTCAGAAAGATTTGTTGTCAATCTGAGGAGAGCGCAGAGGATTCGGAAAGAGTTTGATGAGCCTAATGGTGATTACAAAAGCGTTTGGGGTGATTACTAGCGATGGCGGCGTTATGCATCCATTCATCTTATCATAGGGCCTCGGATTCAACACGGTGACTTACATCAAGTGCCTTGAGGAGGTATTGCTGACCTGGGATAAGAAGATGCCTACTGGAAAACCCTATATCTGGCAACAGGAATCTGCTCTATGCCGCACAAAAAGGAGAACCCAGTCATGGCTGTCAGACAATTTCTGCGACCACATCACCACTTACATCTGGCCAGCAGACCCCCCGACTTGAATCCGCTTGATTATTATGTGTGAGGCAAAGTTGAGGTAGAGACGAACAAAACTCCTTGTAATAACAAAAGACGGACGATTAGGCAAGGATTATGGCAGCATTCACCAATTTAAACCAAGGAAAGCGCCCAGAAGATTAGCAGGAGATTCCAGGATCGTCAGGTGATTGTGGTTGAGGCCAACAGCGCTTTTAATGAAATAAATGTATTCTCTTGTATTTCATGATATTTTTGTGTAATTTTGGTAAATATAATTGTATCAATGTTATTTTCATGTCATTTTCAGATGACAATTTATCCATCGCAATATTATATATATATATATATATATATATATATATATATATATATATATATATATATATATATATATATATGTATATTAGTTGAAAATACATGTGCAGACACTACGTTTAATCTTTCCAAATTGGATAATATACGAGCAGGATCGATTATATGAACGCTTTGAAATGGTTCTGTTGGATGCAGTACGCTTCTGATGTCGTTTGTGAACTTAACAAAAAAGATTACAAACCACAAGAATGTTGAAGTGAAGCCTTTCAAACGTATCTGAAGGCAAACCGCACTCAATGACTATCGTAAAACCTGTTTTTATTCTCTCAATCAAACCTTATTGCAAATATAGAGATGACTCAGAACTTGGAAGAATATATCTACCTGTGTTTTCTACCAAAACACGGGACAGTATCTTCACGGACGAAGAGCAAATCCCAACCATTTTTATTGGGCTTATTCGTAAGTTATTTCCATTTTGGGAAATTATAATAAGAAATATGTCACCTTTGCTGGATAGAACTTACTGAGCATTAACATACGGCCATGTTCAATAAAAAAAGGCAGTGGATTGAAAAGGATAAATCTTCGACGAACTCTAAATACTGAGCTGCACGGAAGAAAGTTATGTAGTGCGTGTGGAGGAATCATCGGCATATTATTCATTTAATGTTAAAAAAGGTGAAGACACACTAAATGTATATTTACACATAATATTTATGCTCTGTAAATTTACATTGAGCACTGTTTTGTAAAAATAAAATCCCAATAAGAAAACCGGATTATATATCTTACTGTTCTTTCCTTTTATTATAATACATATATATATATATATATATATATATATATATATATATATATATATGATAATATTAGTGGTAAATATACACATAGATATGCAATCGTATATCTAAAATATATCAATATATATACATACATACACATACATATATATTTGTATAAAAATAATTCCAAGAGGATAGAATCAGGTAGAACTCAATGTTCAGGACAGATGAGATATAATAAAAAAGGCTTAAACACTAATATTCCATGGTCATAATTTATTCCATTGGAATCGTAAATACGATCCAATTCATCAGATCTACAAATTCAAAAAGAAAACAGAAAAAAAACAACTCTGGGAATAAAAATAAAATTTAGTGAGAGTGTATGTATGAGAGTGTGGGACGAATGTTAGAGTAAATGAAAGCTATAGGGAGGGGTAACAGACGAGAGAAGAACAGGAAGGTCTAAAGATGAAGGGGGTATTAAAATTTAACAGTGAGAAGTTTTAAAGAGGCGAGTCGAAGATGGTTTAAGTGAGAGAAATATGAATATTCTCGGATGTCTAATATATATATATATATATATTGCGTATATTTTGGCAGCATGTTTTCATTAAGTCATGTCTCATGAAACAATTTAGACAAGTGTTGTCTACTTATTTTTAATAGCATCCTCTCATATTTCCGGACGCACTTCTTAGTATCGTTATTAAAGGAAGAAAGTAAGTAACCATGAAATGTTTTGATCTTTGGAAGTTCTATTTGGTCAGACACGCGTCACGTGTATAAACGCAATAGATAATATATAAATAAGTGAAGATTCCATATATATATATATATATATATATATATATATATATATATATATATATTTCTTAGATGAGGTATTGTCACTATTTTTTCCCAAAAAAAAAGGACTTGACTCAAATAGTTGAGTGTTTAATCCTGGCCGCTGCCGAGATGACAAAGACTTGACAGATATCAAAATGAATTAATTAAACTGAAATATCCAAAGGTATGACACGTGGAATTAGAACAATCTACCACGTGGAATAAATAAAGTGTTTAGCTAGAATTCCCAAAAATATCACCTGACAAAGACAGGAGCATACAACAGCCGGAACATCGTGAATATCACTGTAAAGATGCCAACAGAGGTTCGAACAATATATATATATATATATATATATATATATATATATATATAAAAAATGAATTAGTTTGTCTGACGATCACAAACTCACATCAATCCAACTATATATATATATATATATATATATATATATATATATATATATATATATATATATATATTAAAAATAAAAAAAACTCTGCGAAATTTGCATCTTGTGTTTTTATCTGAAGTCATATATAGAGAGTGGGGAATAGAAAGATTTAAATTTATTATCCTGTAGAAATTGGGGATTGGGTTTATTTTCTTACGAGAATGTGTATAAAACACACGAAATCCGGTTCAAAACAGGATCCGCAGAGCTGTCATCAAAGTCCACGCCACTCTCGCGTGTGAACTTCACGACCTCATGCTAAAAGAGCTGATAAACTTCAAAGAAACCGTTTTAGACAACAGATACACCGTCCACAGTAAGAAAAAGAATTCTATCTCTTGTATTCTCTCCACTATGAACCACGCACACACATGTTGACTTTTTCACACAAACACATATAACAACATTTCCTTGTTTCTCAGACATACACAAAGAGAATTTATATTCTATTCCAGATTTTTATTAACAAAAAAAAAAAAAAAAAGACATAACTTTACAATCTATGACCAACTGCTTGTATTCTTTGGTTATATTTCATTTGTTGAAACTACGTTGTCTTTTCTACTGAATTTTATTCTTTCAGTCACAATCGTTTGATTATTCTAAACCGCCCAATTACGCGCCGCCCCGTAACAATATTTTGTTATTGTATCAAATCCCAACACTGCGAATTTCGACATTCCAAGCTCTTATTGCTCGACTTTCTTCAAAAAGTCCAATTTTTAATGTTGAAAGCAACTTCAATAACTGCAAATAAATGCATTTTTAAAATATCTCTACTTCCACAAAATCTACATGAACCTAAATGCAAACAGTAAACACTAAAACAGTAAACTCTGCTCACAGTTGGTCTACTATACACACAGACACACACACACACACATGCACACACACAGACGTACACACATGCACATATACAAACACACACACACACACACATGCACATATACAAAACACACACACACACACACACATATATATATATATATATATATATATATATATATAAAAAAAGGGTCACACTTGGTCTAGTATACACACAAACACACACAGAGACACACACACAGACACACACACAAACAGACACACATCCCCCCACACACATATATATATATATATATATATATATATATATATATATATATATATATATATATATAAACACTAAAAGAGTAAACACAGGTCACAATCAGGTCTACTATACACACAAACACACACACAGACACACACATATGCACACATACACACACACACACACACACACACACACACATATATATATATATATATATATATATATATATATATATATATATATATATATATATATTCATATGCAGCGTTAAAAGAAGCCCACTCTTCCATAGGGAACGTTGGAAACTAAGTAGCTATATACGAACTGGGATCAAATATACATCAATTATGGATCGGAATCTAACAGAATAATAGAATAAAGAAGAGTCTTCCCTCTTCCCTCCCTTTTATTAAAGCTTCATCGGAGAATGAGATATGAAGAAAAAGATAAGGAAATTCTCGTATTTTTATTATAATGTTATTGGATTTTCATTGGCTAATTGAATTTCACGTGCGTTTGACTTGTTAAATAGCGTCAAAAAATTAACGGATTTCAAACCTAACTGAAAAAGCATAACAATTGCGTTAGCTATGTAAGTATGTGATAATTCTAGTTTATCTACTGGAGATTCGTATGATAATATATATTCGTAAGTGTGTGTGTGTGTGTGGTAGACATTATTTATGTTTTCTCTTTATTTGGGCAAGTTTTTTACATAACTCTGTGATAGGTAAACATACATTAGACCAGGGGTCGGCAACTCATTCGATCTCGCGGGCCGGATCTTGTTATAATGACGGGTCGCTGGTCGGACGAAGGCCATTAATGAAAAATTAAGGAAAATTACATATGCAGGCCCCTGTCAACCTAAATATTTAAAACCATAATGAAAATAAACATTGAGAAATCAGAAAAGCAAAAGAAAATCTAAAATTAAAAAAAAAAAACCTTACAAAAATTAATTTTCCTCAAGGAAAGTCAAAATACTTCAAAGTGAAAAAAATCAATCGAAGTGAAATGGATGAATTTATAACGTGTAGGTTTGAAACTGTTATTGAAAATTGTTCCACAAACGAACCACACACACACACACACATAAAAAACGAAGCATATATACCCATACATACGAGTACAAATAGTGGCAAACATATACACTTACGTACGTACACATGCGGTATCATCCACACATTCATGTATGTATAATGCGCGTATGTTGAACTGTCTTTAGATTTCTGCTACCTCGCATTTCAGTCCCTCCCTGGCCTCTTTCACTTTATCGTTCCATTCGCTTCTGTTATCTTTTAATGTAGCCAAGGGTCATAACAAATATGGATCCATTATTTGACATTAAACGTAGGCAACGCAACTTGGTAAAATAAGTCTCATGATGGCAGATAGTCGGAAGCCTCGTCTCTCATGTTAAAAATAGAGTCATTGGTAATCAGGCTCGCGGGCCGGTCAAAATGTCTTCGCGGGCCGGATCCGGCCCACAGGCCGTAGGTTGCCGACTCTTGCATTGGACTTTATTAAGAATGGTATTTAATGAAGCTCGGTGATGTAATAATGTATTTTTGACGTGTATTTATACTTGTTAAAATATTTATAAGGATTATGTATATCAGTCATATATATTCTATTAAGTAAAACGCAAGGGAAAGGTCTGTTGCAACTTTTGGCGAATTACACCTTGTTTGCATAAGTCGTTTGATATCAGGTGGTAATTTGTATTACTCCAAATTCCCAATTGATATCAAGGCATTTTCAAAATTCAAAGTCCACACTCTCAGGTCAATTTAATCAGTGAAATTATTCTAGCCATTGTACGGGAATACACGTCCATATCAAATTCATTCCAGTCATAGCATGGTAATCTATACATTCTTTCCTTGAAAGCAACCAACAATAATCGAAAGTACCTGGTCATAACACACAATTTCTGTCAATTTTATAACTGATATCAAAGGATATTCACTATCAGGAAAAAGTAGTCAAATTTCTCTACCATCTGTGCATTCAATGGAAAAGATGATGTTGAACCGCAGGCTCACTGCCTATATATACTATGTCATATATATATATATATATATATATATATATATATATATATATAAATAGATAGATAGATATATGCAATTTTTATATATATTATTCATATATTATATATGCGCAGTGCTTGTTGAAAAGCGCTCATTATCAGTGATAGAGCTAACATATTTAGTTGCACTGATGTTAGTTTATGACCCTGGGTTTCACGGTATTTGCGATCGTCAGACAATCGCAAATAGCATGAAACCCAGAGTCACTCAATCAATCAACTATATATATATATATATATATATATATATATATATATATATATATATATATATATATATATAATGCTGGACAAAATATATTGGGTTGGTGCATAATTATCAGGCGTTTTTGTAGACGAGTTATTTGTTAATAAAAATTTCTGTTTACTTATTTTTATTTTCAAGTCATAAAAATGCGTGTCGACAATCATATGCTACGGAATAATCATTTAAATATGTTATAGTTGAATTGTTATGTTTCATTTTTCATAATAAATACTGATAATTATGCACCAAAACAATATATGTACACTGCTGGACAAAATATTAATGTCAATGAAAAAAATGAAAAGTATGACTTCGTGTTGTTAGACCCAACCACTTATTTGAGTGGAGCTTCGAAAAATGAAAATAAAAAAGGAAAAATAAAAATGAAATTTTGATTACTGAAAAATTAGGCTAAATGCTAGCTGGTGAAAAGTTTAAAACCTATCCCAAAAGAAGTTAAAAACAGGGCAGGAAATGCTTAACAAGACGTTTAGTAGAGAGTTCATTATTGTGAATAACTTTAAAGATTCGCTTTGCCATGGTCGATACAAGCGTCTGTAGATGGCTGGCTGAAATGTTAGTCCAAATGGTGAAGATGGCTTTACGAACATCATGCACTGTTTGGAAATGATGGCCATTTCTATAGACATCCATTTCCAAACACTCCCAGATATCTTCATTGGGGTTCATTAAAATAATTATTCATTTCATAATATATATATATATATATATATATATATATATATATATATAATATGTGTGTGTGTGTAAAATTCAGAATTTTTTTTTGATAATCTGTATTTTGTTTGGTGTAAAAATTCAACAATTCCACATTAAGATCTATGAGACAAGCTTACAAACCGTTAAATCCTGTTGAATTAACTCACTAAATCTAACTTGACACAAGGCCACAAATGTTGCTAACCATTACACTAGAACCTTTTGATTTTATTGATTTACTAAACGTAGCTCAATAGTGGCACAAGGTTCTATGTATTGTGCTTTCACTGAGTATCAAACTCATAATTTTTCTGTTAACACAAGCATGCGTCGAAGTGCGCCAGAAAAGCAAGTTTATTATAAGGCTACAAGTTTGGGGAATCAATCGACGATCGTACTCAATAGTAGATATCGATACCCATCTCCACAACTTGAAACACCCAGAATTTTTGATTATTGATTTGTAAAAAATTCTGGTGTTTCAGATACCAACCGGATGAATCCATTTTAACCATGATATTTGGCACGGACAATTCGGATATGCACACCCGGCTGCACCCCCAACACTGCATAAAGAAAAATACATAGTAACCCGACTGCGAAAAACAAACAAAAAAAAAACAATGCAGCAGCTGGCTCCTTCAACTTCTTCCCTCTCCAGTGGTACTCACTGTCATTCAACAAAATTTTAAGCAGTGTATTTACTGGTGATGAGACGACAACAATATGTTTATCGATTCTGATACAATTCTTAATACTTTTCTAAAATTTCCGATTCTGATACGCTTCCCGATTCCAATACCAACAATTATTAAAATTCCTTATTTTCAGGCCCTACCGTTGGTTTTGAAAACATAATTAGGAAATGATATTTATTAATAATACATTTAGTAGAAATAAGGTTAGATGGTCTTTTTATTTAAAAAATAGGCAAGAGTTTAAACAATAAAGAAACAATTTCTTTACGTAAATCTCTTAAGTCCCTGGCTGCAGTTGGCATAGTACTTTGTTTATCATCAAAAACCTTACAAAACTTCCAAACTACACATTTCTACTTGACATTGGATGCATCTGCCATAATAGGGGTCTGAAAATGATAAACATCGGTTAAAATTTACATTTTTCTGTTAGATAAAAATATTTCTAGTTTTCTAATGTGTATAATTGTTAACGATTCAACTAATAATGATTTGCTATTAATTGTAAAATAAAAAGTATATATTTTTGTCCGCCTTATATATTTTAATTTTTAAGAAGCAAAGGCGTCCTCTAAATATTATGCAATCTTCTTAAAATTTTACATGTGACATTTTTCAATGAATGGAACAATTTTAGGGTTGATAATTCAACATCAACATGCCCTTGAAAAATAAGAGACACCCTTATATATATATATATATATATATATATATATATATATATATTATAAATTAATTGATTTAAAATATTTTTTTCGCTACACAGTTCCAACCATGTTTCAAAAATAGAAGCTAAAAACCCCGAATTTAATTTTGCAATTAAATTACAAGCATTAGTTCCATTTCATCTTCAACTTTTAATTTAATTGCAAAATTAAATTCAGGATTTTAAAGCTTCTATTTTTGAAACATGGTTGGAATTGTGTAAAAAAAAACATATTTTAAATCAATTAATTTATAATATTAATGCTCTGTAAATTTACATTGAGCACTATTTTGTAAAAATAAAAATATCTATAAGAACACCGGATTTTATATCTTACTGTTCTTTCTTTTTTATTTATATATATATATATATATATATATATATATATATATATATATATATATATATATATATATATATATATATAATAACAATAATAATCTAAACAGGAAGACATCACGCTATGTATTGTGGTTTAATTCATGCATGTATTTAGATAAAGTGCAAATAGTACCTAATCATGCAGGACAGTGAATAAAACATAAATGCAGATTTTAAATTTGCTTACAGATGTTTAATAAGAATTAAGTATGAATTATCACAGCAACTTGATAAATAATAAAGGGTCTTCAATCTTATCTAAAATATTTAATCACTAATAGGTTTTACTCTAAAAGAAATTTCTCACAACTAAAATATTTAATAATTTCTTAAAAGAATCAAAAAGTGTGTTTTTTTTTTTTTGCTAAAAGAAAAAAGAGTAAAGTGGAACAACACAGAAAAATCATCCAATACGTTAAAAATATTAGGAATTTGAAAGCATTTATACTGAAAATAAGAGTAAAAATGATTAAAATCTTCATATTAGAAGAACTATGAATGTTTTTTTTTTGATGGGACCGATTTTTTCAGTTATTTATTAGATTATAAGAAGATAACATTTTATTAGTTTTATTTTTAAAATGAAAAAAAAATGCATTAACGACGCCAGATAAAAATGGTATAAAAAATACACGTTTTTAACTTTTTTTATACACTTCTTACAAAACCTATATTACGTTTGTCTCCGAGGAGGAATAAATGAGAAAAAAATCTTATATATATATATATATTGCAACAATAATACTCCAAGCAGAAAGGTATCATTCAATGTATTGTGGTTTAACTTGTGCATATATTTTAATAAAGAAAATGAGTACCTAATCCTGCAGGACATTGAATAAAAATAAATGCAAATTTTAAATTTGCTTACCGATGTTTAATAAGAGTTAAATATGAATTATGACAGCAACTTAATAAATAATAAAGGGTCTTCAATCTTATCTAAAAATTTAATCACTAATAAGTTTAAATGAGTGTCTCAAATAAATTTCTCACAACTAAAACATTTAATAATTCCTAAAAAAATTCAAAAGGTATTTTATTTTTGTTAAAAGGAGTAAAAGTACAACACTGCAAAAACACCTCCCCCTTTTTTTTTAAAGCGATATAAGCAATTTTAGCAAACTTTACAATAATTTTTTTTAAATACTAGGAAGTTGAAAACTAAAAACTAAATAACGCTGATATCCAACTTGATCATATTACAAGGTATGAGGTTCAATTGTTAGAAAGCATTAAAATAAAAATAAGATTGAAAATGATAAAAATCTTTATAAGGATGAGAACAACTGTAAATGTCTATTTTTCGCATTGGATTGTTTTGTTTCAGTTATTTATTAGATTAAAAAAATGAAATTTTACTAGATTTATTTTAAAAACATTAAAACAAATCATGTTAAAAGTGGGAAAAAACTATAGCTTAATCACACCATATAAAAATGGGATAAAAACTTGTTTAACTTTTTTATACACTTCTATCTATAAAACTGGCACCTTGTTTGGCTCCTAGGAAGAATAAATGAGAAAAAAAAAGTTCAAAATATTTTAAATGCCAAAATAATTTAACACAGGAAAGTTCAATTATGCCAAAGAAAAATATTAATAAAATAAAATTAAATACAATTTTTGATGGAAAGTAAATTTTAGATTTTTTCATAAAAACTTTATGGAAAGTTAGAGAACTAAGTAAAAACTTGCACATTTGAATTTTTTACACAAGTAAAATAAATTTACATCATACTTAACTTAAGTGTTATTATGATCTATAAATTTTACTTTTACTGATAGTTTAAAAATCAATAAATATTTATATTTTTTTTATCATTAGTATTAAAAATGGAAAATTAAATTTTGAATAAAAAATACAAAGAATTATTTTTAGAATCGGAAATTAGGTTAAAAATTCTCCGATTCTCAATGACAGTTTCGACTAATCGTCCCATCATTAGTGCTTTACGAGTGCTAACATTGTGTTGTTGAATGAATTTGATCGGGTTTGTAGTTTACTGAAATCCATTATTATAGACACGATATATTTTCGTCTAGAACAGGGGTCCCCAACTTTTTTTTGGTGTCATCGCCGATATTCACATGGAAGAATCACCTGTATAGTAAATATTCAAAAGCATAACAAAATTGTTTGGTAAAATTTTGTTGCCATAACTTTGATTTTACTAATGCTACCTTAATTAAAAAATATATAATTCTTTAATGAGGAAGTAATTTGAGAGCCTAAAAATAAAAATAAAAATTCAGCAAATATAAATACATGTGAAAAACTTTATATTACATCGCCAACCTTTATTGAACCCATTTCTAAAGAATCTAACGTATGTTTATTTAAAACAAACAGCATAAAACGTTCCTAAATATATATTGTATTTGTATCTCACTCTCTATCTCTCTCTATCTCTCTCTCTCTCTATACATACACACACACACACACACACACACACACACACACACACATATATATATATATATATATATAATAAAACAATTCATATACGGATAATAATTTACAATTTTTCATTTAAAAAAATATATATATATATATATATATATATATATATATATATACACACATATATGTGTATATATATATATATATATATATATATATATATATATATATATATATATATATATATATATATATATATATATATATATATATGAATATATATATATATATGTATAAAAGATATATATAAAAAATGTTATTCCATCTAAAACAACATACATGCCTACTAGACACACACGCACACACATATAGACACACTCATACATTTACGAATATACATTACACTGGTCAACATCAAATTTATTATCTAAATAGTTTTAGCTGTTTTAGGGCAATTTTGATGCGCTGAATCCAAAAATCACACTAGTTTTGCCCAATCAGGTCAACTTATTGAGCTATGGCTACATGTTTTTCTTTAGGTTTTTGTTTCTGTTTTCATGTCCATTAAAATATCTAAACATGCAACATATTTCACACAATAAAACCAATTATTATGTTCATTTTTAATCTTATTAATTTTAACCCATCAGAAATATTTTCGCCAAATATAGCTTCATAAATATGAAAACACGACTTCAAAATATTTATAAATATAACACGTAATAGGATACCGGCTGATTCACTTGCTTCTGTCAGGCTTTTCCAGGATTGATGATGGAGAATTTGAAAGCTGTCGTCATTGATAGTCCTCAAATCCGTCAGCTCATCAAATATCCAGAGCATCAAAATGTATTATTTACTCTCACATATGGATTCCTGAGAATCTGGGTTCAATGAGGACAAACAGGGAGAGAGATTCCATGAAAGAGATGGAAACCTGGTAACAGGGGACGCTGGAATGCAGTCATGATGGCTGATTACTGCTGGACTTTGAAGAGAGATACCCCTGCCTCTGATCATTCTAAGGGTTTAAATAAATGGAAGTTCAAGTCTTGAATTTTGAACAATGATGACGTAACATGCATTTTCCATCTAATTACATTTATCAATTTATTCAATTTATTGTAATCGATGTTTGTAATATTTAATTTAAGAAATTGTGTTAGAAAACATTATTTTCTCTTAAAAACTTATTTTCTATGGGAAATATTAATAAAATTTTATCGATAATGTGACAAAAATGTAATCGGTTTAGTCATAAGATTGGATTTTTAAAAATTCCACATAGCACAAAAACATGACCTGATTGAGAGAAACGAATGTCATTTTCGGATTCAGAGGTGAAAAATTGTCCTAAATCATTCGTAAAAATATAGAGAACTTAATTTTTTTTTTGTTGCCCAGTGTTATCATCTGATGCTGACATAGACACACTAGAATGTTTATACATTATATAAGTGTTGTTTCCGGTCTGTTCCCGGCATTCTCTTTTGTTATGACCCATGTTTTTATGGTGAAACACACCTATTCTATAGTTAATAGACTCTCCCACCTAATATAAGTAGGAGTAGTAAGAGAAACGAGGGTGATTAGATGTCGCACGACTGGCTGAACGGTTGAACTCTCTGCCTTCAGGCGGGGAGGAACCCGAACGAGGCTACGCCGAAGGGCGGAGTCTCGTTCGAGGAGGTAAACCGACCCTGAACCCGTTTATACGGGTTCAAAGGGTATATTTTTGGCTGAGCCCACGGGCTCGGAGATCCCACCTTAAACCGTCGTGGTGGGATGACGGACGACAATAGTCGACAGTTAGTCGAATACGAAAGTAGTCAGCGACCACAACAAGATTACTCTGCGTAATACCTATTCCTAACTTTTTGTACGCCGAACTATTTTAGGACAGATTTAGTACAAATACAAGCCTCCACTGTGAAATAACTCCACAACACATGTCGAGATTCCCAATCTCCCCTTGTTTTTTGTCCACCATTTTTCATCCCGACTGAGTCAGTCTTTTATTTTCCCCTTTCCGTCATTTATTTTTACTCTTCCAATTCCATTAGTGAATCTGCTTCTTGATTTTCTCTATCGATAGAATACAACGGCCACTCTTATTATTATTATGAGGGATGGATATCTCCTACTAATATTGTTTTGTTTTAGTTTTATCTTTGTGTTTCATTTTAGTTTATTTTCTAGTTTCATCCTCCCGCATCATTTAATAAATCATGGAATTTTATTACAAACGAACTTATCGACAATGTATTGGATTTAAATTTTTACATGATGGGATGTTTTGTAGCCCCCCCCCCCCTATGAATATCCGGTATTTTGGTATATATTGGATTAAGTGGTGATGACTGAGTCATTGTGGTGAATGGACAAATTGTAATGAATGAATGGGCTGTGACTGTGATTAACTAGGACTAGAATAGCTAATGAAGACCAGCCTCTTCCCATTTCCCCTTCGGCCTTGTGCCAAAATTTTATATTTTTACGAAATAAATAATCAGAAATATAGGAATATTCACGGTTTTTCAGGTAGGCGGGGAATCCATTAATTTTGTGAAACATGGGATGGACACGTCATCTTTCCTTAAATTCGAAAGGCCATAAATTATTTTAACGTTGGTTTTAAAAGAATCGAATGCGCGTGATACACAACTGACCAGTGAAAATCAAACAACACAAAAGGAAAGGTAACAGAATTCCTTTCCTTTTTTTCTCCATATCTCCTTCTTTGTTGAAACGTTAATAAAACTGAAATATATTAAACGTTTCCTATTTTATTTTTTATCATTGTTTGATTCATTTTTTACGACTTACCAACCATTTTATAGTTATTTAAAGCCAGATAATATATTGTGATATTGTAATAATTTGTATTAGAGATAATAAAGATGTAGAGATCCCAGTCTTACTAATTAACCCATAGCTGGGGTACTGGACGCTCGACGTTGCTTAACCTCAGTGATCCTACGAGAACCTGGGTTTCAAAGTGATGTGGTCGTAAGTCATGCTTAAAACTGTGCTTACGTCACTTGTAACCGTCTACTATTACAAACTCAGAAAAAGTAGTACACAGATATCAATGACGTAAACAAAGTTTCAAACTTGACATATGTAAATAAAAAAAAAGACAAAGTAATATAACTCATTAAGAGGTCAAAATGCGATTTGATATTAGGAAAATTATCCCCCCCCCACTAAAATCAAATATCAATATTTTTCGATTTTTGCAGATATCGTGGCGTCAGGAACACCTAACGAATGCGAAACAACAAAAATATTCCCTTTTTTAAACGTTAATTGATTGATATAGTTCATCTGCATATGGATAATTTAATGCAGAAATCTAAATATTTTGAACACAATTTTATGAACATTATTTACATTATTCGGACTGTTGTCCTCATCTTTGTCGCCATATTTATCACAACGTTTCGGCCGTTGTACGCTCCGGCCTTCTTCAGTTGGTTGGAATTTCGAACTGAACCCTTTATTTCACTCACTGGGGTAGACTGTTCTAGTTCCACGTGCCATATTTGATGGATGTCAGTTATCAGTTATCTGATATAGACAGACAATTTTCTGACTTCAATTAAATTCATTTGGAACAGAATTGTATGCCTTCAACCACTGATAAGATATGAAATTAGTCATTTTGCTATAAATACATAGTTGTACTTTTACAGTAAAATGTATTATTGGTCCTTTTACTATAAAAAGCATTCTTGATAATTCTACTATAAAATGTATTGCTGGTCATTTTCCTTTAAAAATGTATCGCTTGTTAATTTTACAATAAATATGTATAGTTGATAATTTTTTTTATATAAAAATGTATTTCAGGTATTTTATCTATAAAATGTATTTTTATACTTTCATAGATTTTTTTTTTTGTATGGAGTTCACTAACTGAGACCCTAACAAATGCTACAACCTCGTATTAGGGTGGATCTGGGCAATTAAGAGGCGGTTTAATCCTCCTCAAAACCTTCCATATCCCGAGTCCTTACTACCGGATGTTGTTTATTGTCATAACCGGAACTACTCATCTTAAATTCTTATCTATTATTTTCTTCTTAAATCCTTACATATAACAGACGATTCAATTTAATTGGGACCTTAAAGTGTTTCCCGAAAATAATTATTTATGTGATCAGCTGTCGAAATTCAGATTTTTGAGACTGTGTAGAATCGAGAAGTTTTAGCAATTCTCGGTATATATGAGATCTTTTAGAGGTACGCAATTAAATGTCGTATATATATATATATATATATATATATATATATATATATATATATATATATATATATATATATATATGTGTGTGTGTGTATAAGAGAGAGAGAAAAAAATGAGAAAGAGTTCACTCATCTGCATTATAATGTGCATACATTTTAAGAATATTGGTGTGTATTGAATTTTTATTAATTTTCTTCCTAGATGGGATATCACGTGCCTGCGAAAATTTTCAAAAGATTTCCCTCATTAAATAAGAAGTCAAAGTAGCAGACACCATCCACTCATTCAATTCAGTTAGGCTTCAGCGATATTTTTTGTTCCTGACCCGAAGAGATTTCACAGTTTTTTTTCCCTTTGTTTCCCGCTCCACTGTTGATTCCTTGTCAAAGTTACGCCGCCATCTTTTCCCTCACGAAATATTTCTTGAAAATATTCAGATCCTAATTTTACCTCAGAGAAATATATATATATATATATATATATATATATATATATATATATATATATATATATATATAATTTTCCGTGACATTTTAATAAAATATAGGTTTTTCTAAAATAACGAATGCATATTCCCGTGTATCTAATTGTATCGTTAATATGAAGACAGATAAAAAAAAATAATTTGATTGGAATAGATAAATAGATATTGAAGAAACTGAGATAGATAGATAGATAGATAGATAGATAGATAGAAAGAAAGAAAGAAAGAAAGAAAGAAAGAAAGACAGAAAGAAACAAAGAAAGAAACAAAGACAGAACCGACATTAATACAATGCAATATATTTGTGTGGACGGATATGATTAGATTGGAATGTACTTATTCCGATCGATCGTTAGATAGGTAAATTTTACATATCAATCCATCAATGTCAAATTATCACGGATCACCCAATGAGGATCGAGGTCACTGTTCGGTAGTAATGGTTAACCAGAGTAACAAAAATATGGAATTTTATGAGGCACTCAATGAGAATCGAACCCGCTTTTCAGTAGTAATTGTCAACCAGAGTGGCCTAGCTGACTATTACACCACGACGAGGCATAGATAGATAGATAGATAGATAGATAGATAGGGCAAATATGTAAACGTTTTAAGAAATATTTGCACTATTTACATTATTCGGACTACATTGTCATCATCTATATTGTCATATTCATGACGCTTCGGTCGTTGTACGCTTCGAACTTCTTCAGGTTGAAATTTCGTCTCGATCTTTTTATTTTGTCCTCCGGGTTAGATTGTTCTAGTTCCACTCGTCATGCCTTTTCTGGATATTTCAGGTTCAAAATGCCAACGTATATCAACTGAAGAAGGCCGGAGTGTACAACATCCGAAACGTTGTGAATATGACACTAGTCCGAATATTGTAAATAGTGTAATTAGTTACAATACCATATCGCAGATATATAATTTTAAGAAATATTTTGGGGTTTGGATTCCTATTCGAAATCAAAATTACTTAATCAATTGATGCGATAAAATCGTTGATAAAAAGGGTATAAAATATATTTTTTTATTGCAGATTGGTGCAGGTCTCAGGAATCATATTCTTTTTATCAAGGGTTATCAAATTTTTCAATTAATTTAATCATTAAGTTCAATTTGCATTTAGCCTGAAAAGTTAACTCTTTGCTTGATGAAAGGAAGGAATGTTCTGAAACCTCAATAAATATTCAATAAAATATATAATATATTTTATACCGATTTTGTCTACAATTTCATCATGTCAGTCGAGTAATTCTGGTAAATGAAGAACTAAAAAGATTGAATCCGTCACATTCTTATATGTTTGAAACTCAAATAGAAAATACACACATATGAAGTAAGGGCTTTAACAATAATACAATTCTCTTTGATTGCGTTAATTTTATAGGATCACGATTTCCAGAAAACAAATCACCTGTACAAATGCTAGAAAATATTAATAATAAGATTAACCGCAGTGTCTTGCCAATCGTTTTCATAGAAACACATACATAGACACACACACACACACACACAGATGTGTGTGTGTGTGTGTGTAAAAAATAGACAGTAGGAAAATAGTCCTTAGTCCTTGTCAACGCGTTTCATCATCCGACTATAACATGGCAAAAGTGAAATGTTGTATAGTTAATCGTAATCGAATTTTTTTTAAAAAAAAAAAAGAGGCTCTAGCAAAATCTCTCTTTGGATATTAGCAACTTTTTTTTTGGTGGGGGAGGGGTCTAAGTGCGTGTTTTTGTTTCCCATGCCGATAATATTGACAACGACTAAGTATTATTTTCCTATTGTATATTTCATTCAGTTTGTCTTATCTACAGATATATTCTGAGAACTTTCGCACATTGTCGACATGGAAAACAAAACATATAATCAAAAACAAAAACAAAAAAAGATAAAAAAAAAAACTAATATCCAAAAAGAGACTTTAAACGATCTGTCTTTTAACAATTTCGAGTAACTATACAACATTTCACTTTTGTTTATTATCTCTTTCCTTGATAAAATCGGATGAGGAAACACATCGGCACAGACTAACTACTCTTTCCCTATTGCCTATTTTATTCAATTTGTCTCCTCTGCTGATATATACTGAGAACTTTCCCATATATATATATATATATATATATATATATATAAAATATATATATATAAAACAATAATTGGTACTTTTAGAGTGACTTGATCATAAGTTCTTCACAGATAAATATCAATAATTTTGAGTTGTTAGTCAACTGGAATCTTCAGGACGTAAGCGATCATTTTTTCTCTCCAGAATATGTTTTTCTTTATTGTATGTGTATCAGTTATACTTTTTGGAAAATATAGTGGAGTGTTTTGCCTTCGCTGTCTTCACGATTTATAAATCAGTCTTTATCTCGTAGACTAGCTATTACTCAAACCTTTAGAACCTCGTCTACCTATTATTAATTCGATCATCATTTGAGCCTCAAATACTGACCTTGCGCCAGACTAATTAAGCCGGAATATCAAAAGAAAAAAAAAGCGGATAGCATACTGAAAAAAATAATCCGCCATAAATATTTTTTAGGTCTTTTCTTCCTGGTCGACATTGTTTACGTTTTATTTCACATCCTAAGCTCTTATTCAATACATCTTTCTTTATTTTCTCTATTTGCTTTGTTCTTATTCACCTTCTATCTTTCGTTCGTTTGTTCGTTCGTTCCTTCCTAATATTCTGTTTTTCTTTCTCTCCTTCTTTCCTTCGCCGTTTCATGCCTTCCTTCCTTCGTCCGTTCTTTCTTTCCTTCCATCATCCGTTCGTTCGTTCTTTTCTTTGTCCGGTTGTTCGTTCCCTTCTTTGTCCGTTCGTTCCTTCGTGCGTTTTTTCCTCCCTTTCTTCATGCGTTCGTTCGATCGTTCGTTCGTCCATCCGTTCGTTACTTCGTGCCTTCGTTTGTTCTTTCGTTCGTTCGTTTGTTCCGTTCTTCATTCATCTGTTTGTTCCTCATTTCCTTTCCTCCTTTCTCCGTCCGTTCCTTCAATTCTTCCGTACTTCCTTCGAGCATTCGTTTTTTCATTCCTTCCTTATTTTCTTCGTTCGTTCGTCGTTTCTTTTTTCTTTCCTTCCTTCCTATCTCCCTGCCCACCCTTCCTTCCTTCCTTCCTTCCTTCCTTCCTTCCTCCCTTCCTTCCTTCCTTCCTTCCTTCCTTCCTCCCTCCCTCCCTTCCTACCTTCCTTCCTCCTCCCCCCTCCTTCCTTCCTTCCTTCCTTCCTTCCTTCCTTCCTTCCTTCCTTCCTTCCTTCCTTCCTTCCTTCCTCCTCCCTCCTTCCTTCCTCCTTCCTCCGTCCCCCTTCCTTCCCTTCCTTCCTTCCTTCCTTCCTTCCTTCCTTCCTTCCTTCCTTCCTTCCTTCCTTCCTTCTCCTCCCTTCCTTCCTTCCTTCCTTCCTTCCTTCCTCCTTCCTTCCTTCCTTCCTTCCTTCCTTCCTTCCTTCCTTCCTTCCTTCCTTCCTTCGTACGTTCGTTCCATACTTCCATATTTCGTTCGTAACCCCATTCGTTGTATCTTCTTTCTATTTTATCTTTTTATTTCCATTTTTTCTTAATTTATTTTCCATGCTTCCTTTCTTATTTGTTTTGACCTCAATGACAATTTTCTAGTATTTTATTATGAACCTCCTTCCATTTCTTTCCTCCTATCTCTCATTTTTTTCTCTTTTCATTGTCCTTTTTTTTCTGCTATTTCTCTCTTGATTTCTTACGCTTTCTCTCCTATTTTCCGTTTTCATTCTTTCTAATCTCCTTCTTAGTTGTAAATTTCTTTTTCTTTCATATTTCACATCCACTTACGCCTACTTCCTTAATGGACACCGTGAATTTGTTCTCCTCATTCAATCGAGAATTTCTTCTTCTCTTTCCATCACATTTGTTTTTTTTCTTCCTTTCTGTCCTCAGGTTCCTTCCTCTTCTTCCGATATTTTCTTGATTTGCTTTCTTCTTTTATCTTTTTTCAGACCAAAGCCTACCATCCCGTAATTGACAGACTTTTAAACCCTTGATGAGCGACGGACATATAGTTGAAGTGTGCATTGAATCGCTACAAACTCAAGACGAACAAGCTGATGGCGGTGCACTGGTAGTGGGAAGGTGATGCGGTGCCGAAAAGCAAAGAAAAATAGAATAGTCTGCATTATCCGCACGACAAAATACTGCGCTCAAACTCCTACACATACAGATTCTCTCTCATTCCCCCGTTCTCTCTTTCTTTTCCTTTTGCTCTGCAAATCACAGCATACAATGGCAGGCAAGGCGAAACAGAGGAGGGCTCACCAGGTCTCGTCTGAACAGACAGACGAGAACAGAAAAGGAGAGACGGTAACTGGTAGTTTCGTTTCTTCGCGTGGATTCGTCTCATATGTCAGACTTCTTGACAGGAAATTGGAGCTTTTTATAGCGACAGTCCAATATGGTATCACTGATCCACATGATGGTCGTCTTTACGGCAGGACATCGTAAAGTGTTTGGAGAGACTTGGTGACAAAGTAGTTGGGCCGGTCAAGATTCATAATCATTTATACGTCATGCATTTACATGTTTTCAGCAGATATCTAATAGTTATAACCTGAGATTGAATGACAAAATGCTTCCTCAAATCTCTTGCACCTTTCTCCGTCTCTTCTCGGAAACTACACACATGCATATTATTATTGCTTCTTCTTCTTCTTCTTCTTATTATTATTATTATTATTATTATTATTATTATTATAACTACTACCACTACTCATCATAATAATAAAAGAAACCCGAACAAGTAGATTATTATGGTTTTCTCGGCTATAAACTTGAAAAAAAAAAACGATTACATAATTTAGAGGCTGTTCCCATCTAAATACGTCAACCAACTAATTTATTTACTTTCTTAATCTATGCGCTCACCTATTAAAATGCCTTTTAATCGTAAGCATATTTAAGTCAGGAGATGCTAAAGTCTATTCCATCACAACAGCGTGTGAACCACCGTTCACTTCAAATTCAGGACAGTTAGCAAAATAAACGCTCCAATTCATCTGATCAATAAAGATTTAAAATGTACATGTATTTCTCATCATTATAATGATCTATACGGTGGCGTAATGGATAGCGGCTCGGATTGAGGTATGTGAGAACCGAATTCGAATTCCACTCAAATCTATTACTTTCACTTTCACTTACGTGCTAATAACCTTGGAAAAGGTATGAATACATTGGGTAAATAGCAGGATGGGCCTGGTTCTATAGCCTTGGGTGGCAACTGGTCTACCTCAGAAAGTAATGGCAACATACTTCGGGAAAAAAATCTGCCTTGCATGGCATATAACTGACTGATTTACACTACAGTAAAATGTTTGAAAGAACGCTGCATTTTTTAAAAAAATGACTTTAAAATATGAATTTTTTGCATATCTTTATGTAAAATATAAAATTTCAGTACCTACGTTGTATTTGCTTTTATTTTTCAGTCTTTCTTAAGTCACCACTTACTACCAAAAAATTCAAATTTGGATTCATCTGTCCACAATACATTTTGCTAAATTATGAATATTTTTAAGAGAAGCATTATGTTTTGTTTTTCACCATTAACCCCTCAGTAAACTTTTCAGCTATGTTAAACGTTATTACAGGTCATAAACGTTAACTCAGCATTGACTAATGTTGCAAACAAAACATATGTAGCGGCAAGAAACAGGTTTCCGCCATTATGACAGTATTTTCATATATTTCTTTTTTTAATTTATTTCTTAATTTTGAAGTAATCTGCACAAAATGGCAAAATCAAAGCAGTTAAGCATCGAGGGCACAAATTGGAATTTTATTCAAAGGAAACTACAATCAAAGACAAATTGTCAAGAAGTCGAAGATTCCTAGATATCGATGTGTTATATTTGTTACAAAGGCAGATAGAAACATGATCAAATGTTGGCTGAAAAGTGTTGGAATATCTAAAGTGACCACTGCTGCAGAAGATAAGCACATGATTATTAAGAGCAAAAGAAATAGAAGGAAAACTACTTCATATCAAGAGTATCTTGAAAAAAAGGAAATAGGCAAAGACATGTCATAAAATCTGGTTTACGCAAAACATAGAAAAATATCACCTTTCAACAAGACACCAATACAAAACACTCTTTTAAATTATGTCAAAATAATCTTGAGTCAAAATTTTGAAATATATAAATTGGTCATCTGATTTTTCTCCCATTGAATTTGTATGCGATGAATTGCGTAGGAGAGTTCGAAGAGAATGCACAAGGAGTGAGAGTGGGCTTTTTCAGATCTTGAATAATTCCGGGGAACGTCTGCCATTTACGTTTTTTAAAAACTATTGAAAGGAATGCTGAGAAGGCCTGGTAAATAAGCTATCATGAAATGTGACCAAATGAAGTTCATTTTTCGTTCTGTAGGTCAAACAGTTCAAAAGCAGCAGTTATGACGTCATAATTATTGCTATCGTGGTTCCCAGTATTTTTTTTTAATATTGCGCAACAGATGATAATCATAGTGAGTAAAATCAAGAGAATAAAGTGGGAGATCAACCAGTTCAAAGCCACCGTCATCTACAGCAGTCGTGAAACCAAGTGCTGCAGCTTTATCCTGATGAAACAAGTTGCCGTCTTTGAGTTTTTCTGAGCGCTTGGCATTAATAGCCTTTCATAACAGTCTCAAAAAAATTGATACAGCACTCTCCACTGGAACGTTTAAATAGAAGCAAAACGTCTTGACAGAGGATGGTAAGTGCGGCACTTAGGTCCGTAGGCGTATTGGAATGGCCAAGGACACATTCCAAAAGCTGGACAGAGTACTACAAGACAGGACGATTTCTTTGATAACAAATAATAGTGAGCTGTTATGTGGCATATGTCCTTCTTTATGGCAGCGAATGTTGACCGATTTCCTCAAAGATGAAGAAAAGACTCTAGGCGACGGAGATGTAGTTCTACAGAAGGATGCCGAGGATATCATATACCGAGCATGTGAACAAAGATGAGGTCGTAAAGAGGAAGCGAATAAGGAGGAGGCTTATACTTAATATCAGCTGAAGTTTCTGGAACATATAATGAGGAAGGAGGGCCTGGAAAATCTGATATTCACGGGTCGAATAGAGGGAAAAAAACGCGTGACATACCTTTGAAAGTAGATGAAAAAATGTGGTCTGGAGGAAGAAGCAGAGGGGAACGAACTTGTTGAGAGTTGCAAGGGATAGAGAAAGGGGGAGAGTCATGATCGCCTACGTCGTGAAAGGAGATGGCACATAAAATGAAAGACTCCTGACTGGTGCTGTGGCCCTTTTGAAATCAATAAACACAATGCCTTTTGCATCCCCTAAAACTGCTGTCTTCAACTTCCCTGGAGATGAAGCGAACTTGAGCTTCTTTGCAGCAAATAAGGAGACTTTTTTTCCACTGTATGGATTGTCTGTATATATTTGGCTCAAAGTGAAGAACATCACGCAACCTGGATTATGAGACGTTCAAGTAAACCAGCTGGATCTGGCTCAATCCATGTCTGATTTTCCAGTGTTGTGATCATACTCTTGAGTTTTTGATCAGCTGCCAGAAGATGGAGCATCTACAGAGTAGAAACCTTTGTGATGATAAGTTCTTTGCGCAGAATATTCTTCTCTCTCTGACAGAATATGCTAAAAGCATTCACTATTTGATTTATAGTCAGTCGCCTATAATCCATCACAATTTGGTAAAAACACTGTTCTCCTTGATGGTGGCAATCGTAAGCCGTCCAGATTTTTGATCATTTTTACGACTCTTCCTTCCCCTACTAATTTCTGCTGCCCACTGGAGCGTCATCTCCTTATGTAGCAAACATGTCATCATGAATTTTCCTTAGAAACTAAACGCTTTTTCTGCAAGTATTAGCACCACTATGTTAAATATTATTCATCTTCTAACAAGAGTTGCTACTAGTTATATTTGAAATCTGATTTGGACAGATATCAGTTAATCTGGAAATAAACAATGGATTTGAAGGGGAAATTTCAAAAGTTTGGTACATGTGGACAACAATAATTCCATTTATAGTTGGAGACCTCGGATTGGTTGGAAAAGGCCTTGATACACTCATTGAAAGGAATTCTTAGTAGTGTATGCCTTAAAGAAATAAAAAAAATAATTAAAAAAAAAATAAGAATAGTTAAAATTAATGCATGTAAGATTTCGCAGCTGTGACATCATTTCTTGATAGTAATCTTATGAACATATGAACTCTGGTTTAGTTTCGTTTGTATAACGGCATATCTACTCCTTATGGGATATTTAACATTTTATTTCTTTGTGATATTTTTTTAATGTAATCCTAGTAATTATTTCCCAAAGTTGTATTGCTGGTAATATTTTTTTTTATATATTTTTTAATATGAGAATATATTGTACACTATTTACATTATTCGGACTATTGTTCTCATGTTTGTCACCATATTTATTACAACGTGTCGGCCGTTGTACGCTCCAGCCTTCTTCAGGTGGTTGGAATGTCGAACTGAACCCTTTATTTCGCTCACTGGGGTAGACTGTTCTAGTTCCACATGCCATGCTTAATGGACGTCAGTTATCAGTTATCTCCTGTTAATTCCCCTCTCCAAGTTCTCCACTGCCTTAACCGGGTATTGAACTCACACTCTTTGGGGCCTGTCACTGGATCTAACTAATGCCTTTATCGACTGTTCGATGTGTTCTTGAGAACACAGTCTACCCCAGTGAGCGAAATAAACGGTCCAGTTTGACATTCCAACCACCTAAAGCAGGCCGCAGAGTACTGCGGCCGAAACGTTGTAATAAATATGGCGACAAAGATGAGGACAATAGTCCGAATAATGTAAATAGTGTACATAATAACTCATCTCAGAAATATAGACAGACAATATATTGTTGGTAATTTTTTTCTAATGGATTTATTTTTATACTTTATTGTGGTAGGATCCACCTAATTTGCATAGTGGAGTACCAACCATATAAATATGGTTGGTACCGGGAAGAGAGGGAGGAATCAAGAGATTCCACTAGAGACTCTGCTCAGTCAACACATTCTCCAGGAACGCTCTTACCAGGAATATACAAAAGACTATATGTAAATATTGTGTACACTTTCTTGTTTCAATACATTTTGTTCTAAGTACATTTTGTGTTGCATTATTATTCCATGCATTAGTCAAGTTTCAACATACTTTAATTGTGTTTTGACCCCAGTTTTGGGGTTCTATAGTTGCCCATAGCTGGGGCCCTAACACGGGCTACAACCGCAATTAAAATGTGGTTCTACGTTCCTCAAAACCTTCTGATCACAGGTCTTGCTGCTGGATATAATTTATCGTCATACACAGGACGAGCAACTTTCTGTTTGTTGTGAGGAAGGATATTTCCCTACAACTTTGAACTCAGACGTCAGACCAAAAACATAAAAATATTCCTGCATCAAGAGGAATAGTAGGAGGAGCAGTAGCAACAGTAGCTTTTGCTAGGCGAGTCGAAGGCTATATTTTTGGCCGGGCCTACGGGCTTGGGTGACCACGTAAAACTCGGCCTTGTGCCACATGCGACCCCACGTAGGGGGGCAGCTAAATATTGTAGCTTTTGTTGAAACCAGTTATTCACGGCTAAAAATTATCTTCCCTAGTTTCTAGTCTACATTATGCTTCTCTGTATCAAAAGGTAATAAACTTGTTAAACCAATTCTGGTTTTCTAATGTTGTTTTTTATATCTTACTTATAACAGTCATGTTAACTGAT
Organism: Acanthosepion pharaonis; assembly: GCA_903632075.3. NCBI lineage: Eukaryota > Metazoa > Mollusca > Cephalopoda > Sepiida > Sepiidae > Acanthosepion > Acanthosepion pharaonis. Next base: position 617,034 of record CAHIKZ030000993.1, on the reverse strand, counting down.
ATTTACCATATACAGTTTTTTTAAGATATATTTTTTTACATTGCTAATACAATATAGAGTAGATAAACAATGCAACGCAGTGCAATTATTTAATGTTTTGTCGGTAAGGGTTTTCAACGATTTTATTAATCTTCTTTTATATGTCTCTATTAAATCGTATGCAGGCCTCCAATTAATATAGGTTTAACAGAACTTTGAAGGTGCCATGTTTTTTTTTTAAATTTCATTTTATGGTTGTCAGATATATTTTTATCTGTTGACACTGTGTGGAAATGCATCTTTTGTTGGCAATATTTAATCACTACGTCCAATCAATTAGCGTTTATATGGACATCAGTATGAAAACATAGTGATTAATAGTTTGCTATAGTTGATTCAGTGTGATGTTCACCCGAAAAAGAATTTAAAATAGAGCACTTTTATATATTTCCATCATATGTCAAGAATTGGCGCGTAGCTGAATTTTTACTTTCTTTTACTAGTTATTTTGGTTCTCTGAGTAAATAATTTCTTTTCTCCTCTTGCTTTTCTTTGCTTTCCTGTTCTTACTCCCATTTTCTTTTTATTCCTCTCTTTTATTCATTTTTCATGTTTTTTTCTCTTTCTTAACACTTTCTTCATTTTCCCTACTCATTTAAAAAAAACAACTCTACCCTTTTTTAGCCGTGTGTTTCTTACTCTATGGATATCTTCCAATTCTATCTTTAAGCTTTTCGTTCAACTTTTATATTCTTTCTTTTTTCAGTTCTCTTTGTGTTTTCCAAACATGTTTTCTCTTCCAGTAAGGTCCTCATCTAGTTTCACTCTCCCTAATGCATTTTTTTCTTCTTCTTTCAGCCTCTTTTAGACATGATTTCCTTTTTCGTTGCGTTCACAAGATACCTCCGGAAGTAACCATGTGGTGCCGGGACATCTTCCACTGTTGTATTATGCGCGCTCTTGTGTGATAGATTTCAAAACAGCCAGGGCGTTCTCCACCCTGCTGGGCTGAACGCTCATCCTTCCGTTCGTGATAAGGCAGAACGTCTTACTGTCATCTATCACGTGGCTTAGCCGAGAAGGGACGCTCTCGTAGGAATCTGATTTTCAAAAGTAGAATACTGAAAACGAAAAGAAAACAAACAAAATAATAAGATTGGAATGATAAGTCTCTTTGTAAAGTGAGCTTCGGTAGTCGAAGAAGGAATTATTGAAAGAAAAGAAACTTAAATGATATTTGCCTGAACTGTGTTTTCACATCAACAGTAACTGGTGGCATTCACTGGTGATCATTTCAGAGCAAGTCTCCTCAATTCACCAGAATTTTTCTTGGCATTGCAATTTCAATTACTTATTGGACTATCAGACCTCTAAGTATTTTCTAAGATATGTTGAGACTGTTCCAAGGAATCTAGTGACCTGCAATACGGCCACCATCATCTATATATATTTTTTCACTCAAAACGTCTATTATTATTATTATTATTATTATTATTATTATTATTATTTCCTTTGATTTCCTTTGTATACACATTTCTTCCGGGTCCAAGTAATAAAACTTTCATTACATTTTCTACTGATCATTTTTGTAAAAAAAAAACAAACCAAAAAACAAAATCCAACAAAACTACCCTGAAATAACACATTTTACGTAGATACTGCTCTTCCTAATGTGTAAGCTGTATTTCTGAGTAAAATTTTTGTATTTCTCTAAGGAACGGGCTACCAGGAATCCCTTCAATAAGACTGTCGGGACCTTTGCCAATCAACCCGAGAGCTCCAACAACATCTGGATTCATTACTATCGTCATGTGCTACATATCTTAGATTTCAACTTCAAGATCCTTAAAGCTTGATAGTTTTTTTGAAGATCTTCAAAGATACATTAAAATCTGCAAAGACTTCCATATCACTTTGAGTCCTGTTGTCTACACATTTCCTACCGGATTCCAACCAGAGAACTAAGATCAGAAATTGCATTTTCATTGAACATTTTTGTAAAAATATAAAAAAACAACACAACCTAAGAGTCCACGAATGTTACATTGATAAAATCCTTTTTTGAAGATCCTCAAAGATACATTAAAATCTGCAGAGACTTCCATGTCACTTTAAGTCCTGTTGTCTACACATTTTCTTCTGGGTCCCAACAAGAGAACTAAGATCAGAAATTGCAATTTCACTGAATATTTTCATATAAATAAATTAAAAAATATATATAAAATAACACAACAAGAGTTCAACTATATTACATTGATAAAGCCCTTCGTAATGTGATAACCGTACAATTTTTTTTTATTTCTTTAAGGCATACACTACTAAGAATTCCTTTCAATGAGTGTATCAAGACCTTTTCCAACCAATCCGAGGTCTCCAGCTATAAATGGAATTATTGTTGTCCACATGTACCACACTTTTGAAATTTCCCCTTCAAGATCCATGACTTTTTATAGTTTTTAACGATTTTCAAAATACATTAACATCTGCAGGGACTTCTATGTCAATAAGAATGCACATTCTGTTTTTGAGGTGTTTGATAACGATGTCTTCGCTATTAGCTTTGGATGTTCTGTCTGCTATTATTATTATTATTATTATTATCTGATTTGATTTCTGTTGTATTTCCTTCTGGGTCCTTAACAGACACCTAAAGTCAGAAATGACGTTTTCACTGAACAACTAAAGTCTCTCTCTCTTCTCTCTCTCTCTCTCTCTCTATATATATATATATATATATATATATATATATATATATATAGAGAGAGAGAGAGAGAGAGACAGACAGACAGACAGACAGACAGAGATACATACTAGTAACCTAAGAATGCGCAAATTTTACAATGATAAAGCCGTTGTTAAGACGTGAGATATTTTTTGTGTACCTTTAAGACATGGGCTATAAGGAATCCATCAATGAGTAAATGAAAATTATGGAATTATTGATATATTCATGTTAAACATTTTTGTGAATTGCACTTCAAGATCCTTATTGTTTCTTTAAGCTCTTCAAAGGTACATTACAGTCTACAGGTACTGCTATATCAATAAGAAATCACCGTCTGCTTTGTGGACTTTGATCACTATGTCAGGGAGATTAGCTTTGATTGATCTATCTGTGCATATTATTATTATTATTATTATTCACTAAAAATGATGTTAGTTGCTGTCAAAATGGTTTATATTCAGGTCATCTCTCGTGGTTTACAAAAATAAACTGATCTACTTTTCATAGACATATTCTATCCAATACAATCCGAAGTTTTCTCGCTATTCCGAGCAGGTAATCTTTTGGAATGGTTCTATTTTCAAATAATAATCCAATATCTCCAAGATATTTCCATGTTTTCTGTACCAAACCACAATGCTCCAACGACCCCCTGCTACTGTAATTACCTTCTTTGCTATTATTATTATTATTATTATTATTATTTCTTCTTCTTATTATTATTATTTTTATTATTATTATTATTATTTCTGCTTTACGCAAGTCGATTTGACCAAAGCAGAGAGCATCTTTTCCATCACATTGGCAGTTCGATGTGAGAAATGGCTTATAAATTTTAGAATCTCCAAAGCAAAATTGCACTACAAAAAAACTATTTCGAAAGAATATTATTAAATATCTTTCCACCAATAAACACACGCCAGACACACTTTTTCGGATGACCAACATTCATAAAACTCCTACTTAGAGAATGTAAGATCCAGATATCTGCAGTCGGTGTAACCAAAGTCTTTCAACCCAAAACACGCCAAACATCCTCAATCAAACCGACACAAGCAACACCCAAAGAAGAGCAACACTCTGTGCATTCTTTGGGCACACGTTTCCTGCTGACATGAAATGGGTTGATTATATTGAATCATTTGCTAGATATACTGCTAAGAAAGTTTGTTCACTGTGTCGTGACTAAAAGATTTTCACGTCGGAATCTACTTGCGCATTTATAAATCTACCATTCTTTCGTGCGTTAAATGCTGCTACAATTGATGGTTCGGTGCTTCTTTGGTATATCTCGAAATTCTTCAAAGAATTCACTCTGTCATGTAACCGATCTCAATGCAGCATCTCGTCAGTTTATCACCGACGTGTCGTGGCTACTCCCTGCCTTTTCTTCAAATATTTTCATAGCAATTGTTCTCATGAGCTTTATTTGTTAGTGCACTGACTACAGGAATTTCAGCGAACTGCTAAATTGGCAACAATTTCTCAGTTTTTTTTTTATGTCGAACTAGCTATATGCAGCCGTCTCTTGTATTCTAATCGTTTCTTTTCCCTCCTCTCTCTTCAGTAAACTCTTCTTGTTCTCTTTCATTCCCTGTAACGTCCTTCTTCCTAGTGGTATTACAGCTGCCATAATCCTTGCATTCGGTTCATCTTTGGTGTTATAAGGAGATTTTGTCGGTCTCTTGTCTAACTACACCCCAGCCAGAATAATCAAGAGGTTTGCAGTTTGATGAGTTAGGTGACTTAATGCAAGGGCTGATGTAGTCACAGAAATTGTCTGAGACGTGACTAGATATCCTGCTCGTGTGACATGCCGCAGTGTACTGT
>CAHIKZ030000993.1:555000-607500 GCA_903632075.3 Acanthosepion pharaonis | reverse complement strand
ATTTTGAAACCTTCTGATTGGTTAACCTTCTATTGCTGAACTATAAAATGAGTCAGGTCATTTTGGCTGGCTCACTAGTACACCAAGATACCCAAAAAATCCAACAAAGCTCATTATAACAATTACCTCTGTTGTATTAGATTGCTTGAAAATTGAGGGAGTTTTTAGTTTAAAATTTGTGTTGAAATCGATTTTTCATTTTTCACGGTTTTTCATTAAACGCAGTGGCGTATAAATAAAATAATGATGTCAGTAACCAACATACCGAGTTTGAACGAAATCGAAGGAAAAGCTTTTTTGTCAGGTCCAGGCAATCGACGGTGGGAAAGTTCACTAACCGAAATGATAGGAGTGGACCGATAACATTGCAGATTATTCTTCGTTTTTGTCTTTCAAGAATCTCTAAATACTTAGCTGAAGCACCAGACCAGATTTGATAAATTGCGAGTTAATTTTTGACAAATTCTGATGATTACCTGACAAATACGAGCAGTTTTAAAATTATTGATATTATTGTGTTTGGTACTATCCTATCAAGGAGTAATTTCTTAGTTCCTCATGACCAAGTCCCCTCTGAGGTTTATGAGTAAAAAGGGCACTACAAGATAATTATTTATACACATTTAGGAATATTCGTTTAGATGAAGATGATTTTGCAGATGATATATGCCGTTCTGCACAAAGTAGCTCTGAGATATTGATGTGTCCAGGAATGTTATTCACCTGATTTTTGGTACCTTTGGCAATTCATATGAATCTTTGGCCAGGCAACTGTTATTGTTGTCAGAGTTGCAAACTTCCGAATGGGACAACAATTAAGAAAAAAAAAATTTTTTTTTCTTTAACTGAAGGTGATTGTGAGATTCAACGTTAGCGGTGATAATTAAGTTAGATTATTTGATTAATAGTTTCCATAATAAAGGAAAAACACAGGTATTCATTACAATTATTAAATGATATTATATTTAAAATGTTTAGTATTAAAATATATGTACATCTATGCTAAATTCAAATAAACAAATTAAAATCATAATTCATAGAAGTTGCATTGCAATTTACTTAATGATTATGACCATATGAAATAGTGGTACCAAATTTAAAGTTTGACCATATTTGAAGTTGAAAGGTCTACAAGTTACACTTAATTATCTTCTTTGGTTTAATAAAGAATTTTTATCAGCAAATCTAATAATTTCTGATTTTCTCGCGTAAGGATAAGAAGCAAGGTTTATTTAAGGATTTACAAGTTCTAACTTTTTTTAAACTTACCATTTAACCGTAGGAGATTTATTAACATATCTTAAATTCCAACAATATTTGAAAGAGATATTCTATTTTTATATGTGCTATTGGTGAAAGATAGGATATGTTGGTAACATATATGTATATAAGTGTTCCATGTAGAATATAGCGCGTTTAATTATATAGGCAGTGTGAGCTGTATGATGACTGATTCAAAATTCAATGGTTACCAGACCAGTATCGCTACTCATTGAGCGAGCAGCATAGACAGGTCACTGGGAATTGAGGAAAGTGTGAACTGAGGTTTAACAGTTCTCAATTTTAAGGTCAATGTATTCAATCATTTTCATTTAGCAGCTTGAACTTGAGATTATTTATTTTATTTAGTAATTAGTTGGTACTCTCTGCATTATTTTTTATTACTTGGAAATATGCATAGAATACAGCCTCCCCATATAATATATATATATATATATATATATATATATATATATATATATATATATATATATATATATTTATATAAATATATATATATTTGTAATTGAATATAAATTTAACATATATAATATATATATATTATAAATAAATATATATATATAAAAATAAATATAACGATTATCCAATGTTGATAGGACTTTTATTTTTGTTAAAAAACATGCGAATACACACACATACAAAATATTCTCTATATTTGCACCTGGAGATTGCATGAACTGCATGAATCTCCCAGCCGTGCTATCGACGTTGGATATTATGCATATTCACACATATAAAATATATAGCTCTGTTTCAAATACACATATTCATCTAAAACTGCCGAAATATATATTTATACGCACGTGCAAGTATATGAGCGCGATGTAGATTTTGTATACACACAGACACACACACACATATATATATATATATACATACATATATATATATATATACACATTTAGATGTTTGAACAGAATATTGCAGTTTTATTTCCGTAAATTTGAAAACATTATACCACGGGTTGTAAATAAACACGATTAGATTTTTCAATTATTTTGAATAGCTTTATCTAGAACGAAGTTAGAACGTCAAATACCAGAGGGTTTGACTGTCTTGAAGTTGTTCAGATTGTACCACGCTCTCACCCAGAAACTGTAACTGCTCAGTATAGTTGCAGTATAAACCATAGTTTGGTTCTGTGGGTGTTGAAAATACACAAATGTTCCTGAGCGAGAGTCTGCAACAGGGATTGCCTAGGCCCCTTAGTAGACGGGTATCCTCGAATAAGAATGGTCAGCTATTATTATTATATATATTATATTTTGTGTAGATGTATTGAACTCCCCCATATTATTTTGTATGTCTCAAATTTAAAGATTGGTTCGGCCTTGAAGTTTTAATGTAGATGTTCTTCCTGGGTCGCTTTTTTTTTGTATTTTTATTCCCTTCCATTTCTCCCATCACTTGACGAAAAACGGAGCGTACAGCGGCTATGTATGTGTCTGTGTATGTATATGTTTGTGCGTGTCAACTGAGTTTGGCATAAAAATCAACATTGCATGATTATATGTCGTTTTACGTTTAGGAAATATCACACTAAGGTCACCCTTCTTCGTTGAGTAACCCTCAGATGTTGGATTTACAGTTATCCATGAACTGATGGTTGTGCCCAATTGTTTAAGAGTAGACATTCTCCTCCTATTTTCCACATAGCAAAGTATTAAGGCACACGCATTACATACGCTTTTCCCAATGGTATTAGCACGTAAATGAACACAAGGATTTGCACAGGCATCACGCACGTCACGTGCACAAACGCAGTTGATTCTCCAAGCGTAGTGACGTGGGACGGTCCGACAGTACACCCAGTGACGCGAACTCACTCAATCCCCAGTGGCAATCTTTGGGTAAAAAAATGCAAACAAAATTAAGTCCATTAATTATTAACTGCCTCGAATTTGTTAATTGCCTTTATATATATATATATACAGATACGCGATATATGTTTGGATGTGGCCTGCCCGGCCGTATCTATATATATATATATATATATATATATATATTGTTTTATCGTTGGAAGAAGAAATGAAAATAAATATAAACGAAATAAAAATACTAAACTCTCCCGAAAAGTACTATTATTCTACAAATAAAGACGCGTATATAACGAAATATATATATATTTGGCATTACATTGGGAAGTTAATTAAGTTCCATTAGATAAAACCGATTTTAAATGTAAAAAATAAATTTAAGCGTCTAATTAAGCGTTATTTTTTTTTTTCAGATTTAACAAATTAAGTCTTGTCAATTTCAACCATAGAAAGATTAACAATCAAACAACGTTTAAAGTTATCGAAGCCTTTTACGAAAATGGACGTTCAAACAGAAATGCAATGAGAAATTCTCATGTCGCATCATCATCTCGAAACATCGAAAAATTGGCACCAATCGTGCGACTTGACGCCTTTAGATTTCTTCCTTTAGTGTCATCTCAAAAGTATGCTCTATGCCAACAAGCCAACAACAATTCAACAGTTGAAGGATGAGATAATAAGACATATTGGTAAGATCGAGGAGCAACTATGCAGAGATGTCATCAAAAATTTTGACCATCGAGTGGAGGTGTGCTGCCGAAGCCTTGACGGGCATTTGGGAGATATTATTTTTCACACATAATTGCCATGGTATACATAACATGATCCAATCGGGAAATAAATAAATTTTCACCAATAACACTGATTTATTTACTCCTAACTTTGATTCCGTCTTAATGAAACACTCTTTATAAATTCAGAAAATTGCGAAAGATTCAAGAGACTTATCTAGATAGTCGACCTGCTCAGAGATCGAGAAATGAATGTATGTTTGGTATATGTGTATATGAATAATGTAATCATGGAAAAAGACTGGGTTATTTTATTACAATATAATATCCACTTTACATGCAAAAACTTTTCAAAACCCCAGTAGTAAATAAAATATGAAGAAAGCAGAGAAAAGCGTATTAGGGGTAATAACTGGGCTGTGTCCCTGTTGCTCAAAGAAGGCTTAACAGAATTATAAGAATAGTAAATCTTATGACGGTTATATTCAAGAGACAATGGTTAGATTTAAAAATAACAAATGATGTGAGTTCATTTGATATTTCGGCCTTGAACGGTTGAAAATCACTATATTCAAGAGAGGCAATTTAAAACTAACAAAATGAAAATAAATTGAACGGGTTGAAAAAATTTTCATGAAAATAAACAATAAAAATAAACAATAAAAGAAAGAAAAAAAAGACAATGTTGGTTTATAGAAATAGGTAAAAACATAAAAATGACAAGGAATTCGTCAGCCGAAAATAGACAAAAATAAAGAAGCACACAAATGTCGTATAACTAAAACTCCCTGCTCCAAAGAACTTGTTTAATATTTGGTTGTATTTTGGGGAAGTGGGTCATGCCGAGAACACTTCTGCACCCCCTCGTAATATTGATGATTGAATTAAAACCATTGTATAATAATTCCTGACTACACTGAAAAGCGATAAATTACATCCAGTAGCAAGGTCTCTGATAAAGAGATTGGAGCTTTTGAGGAGTGTGAACACGCTTCTTAATTTGCTGTTGTTCCCAGGGTCACCCTGACTCGGGGTGGTTGGATCTTTGACAATGGGAAAATAGTGAACTCTTAAAAAAAAAAAACTTTAAAAGTATAAAATACATTTTCGATAAGGTCAAATTGGCAGCAGATTTTTAAAAAAACCACCCACATTTTGTTGTCAACTTGGGCAAGTAATGGCTTCATAATTTCAACGATTCCAAAAATAAAACAAAAAAAAAACTGCTGTTTATTAATAGTCTCTTTAATCAACATGGCCGATGCTAACTTCCAGGATATTGAATCATTGCACCCTATAGCACTAACGCTTTCCGTTGAGATGAATTGGAAAAATTATATTGAATGAATTATTAGGCCTGTTGCTAGTTTTAAGTGCCATGTCGAACAATCACGTGGTCAAGATAAACACTCAGTTGTGGAGCAAGCTGAGTGAATACTAATTCAACATTGAGAAAGAGAGCTATTTATGGTGCAATGGAGCATCTCATTATGCTAAAGTGGGATAGCCCATTGTTTGGCTGTGATTGGCTGCTGGTACCTGAGTGGAAGTATTTCTATATAGATACTAGCATGATTTCTCAGTTAGTTTTCAGGGTTTGTATTAAGTTACAACCTGCTTTATTTTTTGTCTGCCAGCTGACGCTAGCTGGGACTCTACGCCGGTAAGTGCTGTTTATTATTGTTATTCTACAGGTTCACTTTATCTAACTAATTTCCTCACCATAATATATCTTACATATGTATAAATCTACAATTCGTCCATACTTAGAATATTGCTGCCACATATGGTCTGATGCTTCTGCTATATATTTAGAGATCCTTGAAATACAAAAAATCTGCAACTTCACTGGTCATGACACGGTATCTCAGCTTCAGTTACTTTCTCACAGCCATAATGTAGCTTCCCTGCGCTTTTCTGTAAATACTTTCATGGTAACTGTTTTGATGAACTCTCCTCTATGGAGGTCAGAACTCAAGCGGAGTACTAGATTGGCGGCAATGTGTCATCCTTTTACAGTTGAAATGGCTAGATGTAAGCATAAATTCTATGCTAACAGTTTCTTATATTGCACTTCTCGCTTCGGGATCTCTCTCTTTCGGGATTCTTGCTTTCCACTTAAGTTTGATATTTCAGAAGATTGATAATATACTCACTCAATTCCCCTCGGCCAGCTTTCATATCTGCGGTGTTTTCAATATCCATCATAAAACATGGCTACTCCACTCCATCAAAACCTATGTTGTAAGCAGAAATAATGCAGAGACTTATCCCTCACTTATGAGCTAACCCAGATCATCAGAGAACCTACCCGGACACGATTGGACGTCAGACGAACCTCCTCACCCTCATCCTAACCTCCTGCCTTGATAAATGCTTATCAAAAGATATACATTCACTACGTCAGACCATTTCCTAATCTGTGTCCAGATTGATTCCAAATCGAAGGCATTTCCCGACGTACTGTTCCATAGAAAGATTTTACAATGATGCGAAGACAGTCTGAGACAACTTTCGGTTTTACATGATGGAACCTCCCCTCTCGACTTTCTAGCATGTTCTGCTGTCCTTGTCTTTGTCTCTTGAATGGAGAGTTTTATACAAAAAAAATTCCAGCAAAAACCTAACAGTCGACCCTAGTTCATTCCAGAAACCATTACTTGAAATCATGAAATTAGAGGAAGTCAAAAAATGAGTACATTTTTGGGTTCGCCCTGTATCTACAGATGAACAGATAGAGATACAAACTGATAGATAGATAGATAGATAGATAGATAGATAGATAGATAGAGAGAGAGATGAAAACTGCCTGTCTGAGGAAGATGGCATTAATAGTATGAGGGAAAAGGAAGATAAGGCAAATGAATCGTCTGCAAATTGCAGAAATGGAACAACTACAAAAGAATATAAAAAGAAAAAAAAATATAAAGAATTCTGGGATTGACGAAGACGGATGTGCAGAAGGTTTCTTGAGAGTGTTGTGTCCTGGGGCAAACATTTCTCTAGATGATGGGACAAAATTGTGCTTCTCGAATGTGACAGCAGTTAAGAAAATGTACAGTCGGCAACAAGACGATGTGAAGAAGAGGGATGAGAAGCGAATCAAGGGAAGTAACCGTGTCTGCTTCCTTCATTTTCATTTCTTTATTTTCTTTATTTATTCTTTACTTCCTTCCGGATTTTACCTTTTTTTTTTACAGTTTTGTTCCATTTTAGTTTATTTACGTTTTTCCTGAATTATTCATTCATGCGGTCTTTAAAAGTTGCTTTTGTAAATTCTTTTGCGAATTCTATATTCTCTTTCTCCCTCCCCCGCTCTCTCTTACTTTTCCTTCTTTTTGTCTCATTTTTTAGATTTATTCAATGTTTAAACAAGGCATTTACTTGTTTATTTCCCTAGTTACGTCGTGTTTTTCTTTCTCCTCCCTCCCCCTCTCTCTTTTTATCTACCTATCAGTTTCTACTGGTGAACCATTTTTCATTTATTCATTCTTTCTTTCGAATTATTTTTTCTATTCTTTTCATCCATTGTTTTATTGTTTTGCCTCTTATATGTGTTGTACTAGTTTTTATCTCTTTTTTCTCTTTCTTTTTCTCTTTCATTCTTTCTTTATTTCGATTTATTTTTCTCTTCTTTCCACCCATTGTTTTATTGTCTTTCCTCTTTTATGTGTCGTACTAGTTTTCCCTCTTCTTTCTTTCTTTCTTTCTTTCTTTCTTTCTTATACGTTTGACTTTTTCTTTTAGATTTTTTGCCTGTTATTATCGATAATATTTTCTCTCCAATAAATTTATCATACTCTTTTTTCTGTTAATAAAGGTCTTTCTTTTTTACTCCCTGTCTGTGTTCATTCATGCTTTCTTTCTTTCTTTTTAATTTATAATACTGTTACTCATTTAATCTCTCATTTTATTGTTTTTCTTCGATAGAATATTTCTCCTTATTTCCTTCACTTTCATCTTTATTTTCTTTGAATATCTCTTTCTTTCAATAGTTCATGTGTTGAACTTGTTTCCTTTCTTGCTTCATTTCTTCTTATAAATCATCTTTCTTTCTTTCTATCTTTTTGAGTTCTGTTTTATATTTTTACTTTATATTCATTAGTTTATTCTGCTGGACTAGTATTTTTACTTTGTTTGTTTTTTTTCTTTGTTTCTTTGTTTTTTTTTCTTTCTTTTTTATTGCTTTGTATCTTTGTTTCTTTTTTTCTTCCTTTTTTTTTCTTTCTTTGTTCCTTTCAGTTTTTCTTATCCACACCAGTCTTCTTCCTTTTTGGACCTCTTTCTCTTTTTTCATTATCAATTACATTTTCTATACAATAAATTTCTCATTCTCTTTTTTAGTGAAAATCTTTCTTTCTTTCTTTCTTTCTTTCTCATCCACTCTTGAGCATTTTATCTTTTTTCTCTTGGGTTTTTAATCGGTTTTTATTATCACTGATATTTTCCCTACAATACATTTCTAATTCTCTTTTTTCTGTCTGTGATTACCTTTCTTTCTTTCTTTCTTTCTTTCTTTCTTTCTTTCTTTCTTATACGTTTGACTGTTTTTATTTCATTACTTTTTTTATTGTCTATTCTCTATAGAATATTTCTCTTTTTTTCCTCTTCATTATCAACTTTATTTTCCTTAAATGTTTCTTTCTTTCATTATTTCATGTGCTGAATTAATTGTCTTTCTTCCTCACTTCTAGAGTAACATCTTTCTTTCTTTCTTTCTTTCTTTTCGGTCTAACCTTCTTTTCCTTTGGCAGCGCACATTTCATTCTTTCTTTCCTTTATAGTATATTTTTCATTCCTCCTGTTATTGATCGTTTTTTCTTCTTCTGTAAATGTTTTCTGTCTTTGTTACTTCTGTTTTAATTCTTTCTTTTTTCTTCCTCACATTATTGCCTTCTACCTTTGTCCCTTTACATCGACACATGTAAGCACAAGTGTACATTTATATAAATACGTGCTTTATCTGTAAGCCATTGCTTGTTTATCTGTGGTCGAATGCCTGCGTAGGTTTGTGTGAAGACGTTTGAAGTATATAATACTGAGGAGACCCTGTAAAAAAATTACTTTCCGTTCTTTCATCATTCTTTTCTGTACAAGACAGGCAGTTCTTTCCGTTTGTCTGTCGCGTTTTTTTCTTTTTCGCCCAAATTATTTAGCAACTTATTTTATCGATTCGCATGAGTGTCTTTTTATCTTATTTTTTTTTTCTTTACCAATTTGTAATTCCAGTCCTTTCTTCTGAGGACCATGTTTTGTTCTTTTATATTCTTTTCGTTCTTTTCCCTTTTTCTTATTTAGTTTTGGTTGTAATAGTCACAGTACTGTATATTTCCCAGATTGTCGATGAAGAGAGAAGTAACTCTAGAAACCTATCTTAATAAGATTCTGTTGTTATTTCTTTCTTCATCTGTCTCCACTTGCTCGTGATTGGGTGCACGCAGACCTGTAATCTCTCTGTTCGTCTGTGTGTCCTCTTCTTAAACTGATAGAAAACAAATCTCCAACAACTGGAAGGGTGACGCCGATTTTGATCTGTGGCCTCCATAGGCTACCATAGGGTAGATAGATTCTGAAAAAAAAATTCAAAGTCTTCAGCCTTCATATTCAGTGTAATGAAAGAACTCCTCATCCAGTATGTCTCACAATGCATAGATACATTAACTTGCTTACATGCGAACTATTGTCTCCATCTTTGTTGTTATTACCCCAACGTTTATTCGACTCAGTCGAAACAGAGCGTATAAATAACTGAAGAGTGCTAAATAAGAACTAGACAAGACATCAACAGCTTCATCTACCGCAAGGATAGCTGGTTCTCTATGTCGTGTCAAATCTATTAATCAACCATCCGTCCTTGCATAGAATATTGCTGGCATATATGGTCTGGTGTCCCTGCTGTACGTCTTGAGGTCCTCGACAAAATCCAGAGACGAATATGCAAGATGATAGGTCCTGATCTGGCATCTAGTCTACAATGACTTTCTCACAGACATACTTCCCTCTGTCTCTTTTAAATTATTTTCACGGCAACTGTTCCGGCGAGCTACTTTTGCTGGTTGACTGCATGAATTTAAGTAAGCTACCAGCTTGACATCTCGGTCCCTCCCTTTCACTGTCAAAACGATTAATTGCAACCGTCTCTTCAACTCAAACATCTTCTCTCGCACTTCCCGTCTGTGGAACTCCCTTCCTCTTACTTCCTTCCCCGATGACTATAATCTTCATATATTAAAGTGTAATGTCGATCGACATCTGACACCGTGAGCTTGTTGCCTGTCCCTCTCTGTATTCTTGCCTCAAACACGCTTCTTTACTCTTGTCCTCAATCCTCTGTAACCCATTGCATACTAGTGACTCTCCCGCCTTGCTTAGGGTGAATTTCTTTAAAAAAATATCCCTATCTATGAACAACAGAAAGAAAACAATCTAGCTGCGTTGATTAAATAAAGAGTTCAGTTCGAAATTATAGGCTGGAGAACAGATCGGTCGAAACGTTGTGATAATAACACCAAAGATAAGGACCATAGGCCACATGTAGACAATGTAAATAACGATAAATCCTGATCACCGAAACTAAGGCAGAAATGATAGAAATATATACACGCTCCGTTGGTCCAATGAAATCCCTTTGAAAGGGTTTATACTGTAGGCCTTTGAGAGGCTGGATTATCATTTCGGAATATTGTTGCATATATTAAACATGACGCTTTGATATTGCCAACAGAGTTGGTAATGAATATTTATATTCAAGTAGAATAGTTTTCTGGACTCCTTAGCCTCGTTAAAGTCGAAGCAAAGTAATTGCAACAGTGGCAGTCCAAACGGTGCTCACCGCACAAATGACTGTATATTTGGTACTAAGAATCCCTGCAGGGAGAGGTTGGATTCATTTGCATAAGGCAAAAAAAAAATCACGTGTGCCTCATACTATATCTCTAAATACGCCACAATATAGCGTCAATATTGATTTCGCAAGCGACTCACCTAGTAGAGCAAATAACGCACTAAATTCCTCCGTGATTTGAGTAGGTCCTACCTTCATATAAGTTACAATCGATTACCTTCTAAGCCGTAGACTTGAGAAGTAAGGTACTCTAGAGCAGTCGTTCCCAAACCTTTTTTAAAGGGAGATAACCGCGGATTCGAAGTCAGAACATTATCATTGATAACTCTCTCCTTCAATTTGCGGCCGCTAGTTATTATATTCTTAATACTTGATATAATGCAAAAATATCACAATGATAAAATCGGTCCACAATTATTAATAACTATTTATATTGGGACTTATTCATACAATTAAAAGTAATCCATAATAATATTTTAAATTTTGAAATTATATTTATTTTTGAGATATGAATTTTTTAACTGATTCTAAATTCTTGATAGTCTTTCAATCATTGCGCCATTGCTCTTCTCTTCCGCCGGACCTATGATCTGGAGTGTCATCGCACATTACAGCTGCTTAAATCTATAGTGTTGGGTGCTATAATTTGCAACTCTCTACTGCCTTTGATATTTGTGGGGAAAGGTACTAGAACTTTGTGACACTGATTACGGTGTCATTTCTTTTACTCAAACACTATATGCTGTTCCATAAGGAAATAGTTTAGCATTAATGATTAAGAAGAAGAAAAATATAAAAATAATAAACAGACACACAGGTTTTGTGATATATATCGTATCTCTGAAATACAATATATTTGATAGGGTCAGTTGATGGTCAATTGTCCCACAAAACAAAAGGCAAAATCGAAACAGGATATAGCAATGCAATTTCATTGCTTCGTAAATTGACGAATCAGCATTTAGCGAGAACGTGATATTTCCTGATAAAAAAGAATTTTCTTTCACCAAACCTCTTCAATGAGAATATTCTTAATATGTGTCTGAAATGCTAGAATAACCGAATGCCTGTCACTCAATACACCCTTTCCGTCACTAATAATTAATCGGCTAAATTTCCCTACTTGGGAAGATAAGAAAATCAATTGCAAAACAGATGCAGTGTGCTACTTATTATTCTCAGAAAAAAAACGATGTTGTGTGACTTTCAATAAATAGCATTAATTGTGCTACGTTGCTGTATTAGGCTTGAATACAGTCTTGGAGACTAACACAACAACACAACCGAGACGTCTACTACGGAACAATGACTGCAGTCGACTACCATTAGTTCGTCCCATAGATGATGTCGTGACGCATAATACCTGCGTTGCTCAAGATACGCTGTATGATGTTCGACCACCTCTATATTGATTGACTGATTTTTTTATTTTTAAGGATTATCAACCATTTGCAGTTTATTTAATACGAGGAAATATTTTTGGATTGTAAGAATTTCTTGAAGATAATAACGAATTACTAATACGAGTTCTATAAAGTAAGCAACAGGGAGAAGAAATGAGCTCCCACTTTTTCGAGGGCCATTTGCGCGTAAGTGTATATAATTCCACTTCCAAGACGTTATCTATTACCCCATATGCACATCCAAGCTTACAACACTTTAAATTTCCAAGGGGTTGCACATCTAGGTACTGACAAAGCTCGATGTTGCTTTACTTCGGTTATCGGACGAGAAACGGTGTTCCAACATGAGATGGCCGTAAGCCCGACCACCTGCGTAGGCCGGTACGATTGCTAAACTTATCCTTTATTAAATAAGTATAGGTTATTTCCACCTATTTACCATATTTCTTCTATACTATTTGATGGAATAAGTCCCATTCAACCAGCTTTTTCCGTAAAATAAACTCCCGTGTGGAAATCTTCCTTGAACATTCTAATTTTAATCTCTTCAAGACGATATCCAGACAATCTTCAACTGCAATTCCTTATTTTATATTTATATCATAAACATAATTCAGCACCCCTTGAACTTTAGTATAAAATATATGAAGAAACGCTTGTAACTCTTGCTGACCTATTGCACCACCATTTGTCACTAGCGCAGTTTTTTTTTGTTAAAATCCAAGGAGATTATAAACTGCGTCAATATAGGCTAAAAGTAGTTATGATTTTCGACTGGTTTTGGAACCTGTGTACGTCAGACATTTAAGTGCCATGCATGATACACGTTTAAGCAATCTTGTATCTTTCGATACATGACTGACGTATCAGATTTTTTCCGGCATAGCTTGCCATTTCTTTCTGCAGTAGACCTGTTGCCATTTAAGGCTATAGAATCCGGTATATCCTACTATTTACCCGTAGCTGGGGAGAGAAGTAGAGGATTCATAATTTCCCAAAGGTTTTAGCACGTAAATGAATATAACGGTTTTAACTGGAATTCGAACTCGACTCTTCGATCCCAGTCTGAACCGCTATCCATTACACCATCCATTTAACTCAAACTAGAATTGTCAGATCGAAACTTCCATATTGATGCTATTCATGGCATATGTCCATGTTCCAACCATCAAATATATACACTCTCAGAGCAATTATTAAAAATGACTACGAGCAAATGAACATTGTAGTGGACTATTCTTTTTTCGTGAATTGTCATTAATGAATCGCGAATAACTCTGCCAACAGACACTGAGGACTTTCAACAAGAGCAAAATGGAAAATTGAAGACAAAATAATGACATAATCAAGATGCTAACTACCCGCACTTGTTTGAAGTCGGTCTGTACACCAGTATATACTGTAGTTTGTCCGCCCAAAGGCACAAACTACCCTTTGATTCCAGTTCGATCCCCAAGCATTGAAGAATAGCGTAACTCGAGTAATGCTGTCTCTTCAGTCAATGAATGCCAAACGTTTTCACATAAGAAACGGTTAATATTAGGATTACCATTAGAGATGAGGGGAACAGATACCTATATGGAATTCTTACAATTTTAGCAACCATGGGGTATCAAATACACTATTTAAAATATTGTAAATAGATCATTTACTTCTGTTATACTGGAATACACCTATTCTATAGTTAATAGACTTTCCCACCTATAATAACTAGGAGTAGTAGCAGTCGCCAATTGCTCAGCGAGTTGGTCTCAGTTCAGTCTGAAGTTGGACGACCAGCTGACCGGTTGAACTCTCTGCCTTCAGGCGGGGAGGAACCCGAACGAGGCTACGCCGAAGGGCGGATTCTCTTTCGGGGAGGTAAACCGACCCTGAACCCGTTTATACGGGTTCAATGGGCATATTTTTGGCTAAGCCCACGGGCTCGGAGATCCCACGTTAAACCGGCCTTGTGCCACATGATGCCCTCGTGGTGGCGGGGGTGACTAAATATCCTCAGTGAGTTGGTCAGTCAGTCGATGCCGGACAACCGTTAGTCGGATATTAAAGTATCAGCGACCACAACTAGATTGCTGCCTCATTAACTATTATATCAAGTTCCTAACGTTTTGTACGTCGAACCTATTTTAGGACCGACTTAATGAAATACAAGCCTCCACTGTGAAACTACTCTACGACAAATTCTACTTTTTCCTGTTACATATTGTCTTCAGTGTATTTTCCCTTTTTTTTTTTAACAGAATGTTTAATTATACAAAATCGAATTTAAATGCTAATATGGAAATAAAAGATTACTTGATATTTATTTTATATGGTCATAAAGTCAAAATAAGGAATTATAGTAATGGAAAATTACAAGTTATTTGCAAAACTATCTATTTAGAATTACAGCGTGCGATGGATATCTTGTCGACTAAATGAGGCAAAAATGAAAATAACACCGTCATCTCATTTTAACAGATGTATTTATCAAAATTATACATAAATATCTTGAAATAGCAAAGAGTAAATTTATTCAATTAAAATGTCATTGGCTTCAACCATGGCCTCCAGGCCACTTCGGAATTTTCAGCAACTCTTCTGGAAGTTCTCCATGTTTAAATTGGTGAATGCTGCCATAATCCTTGCCTTCAGTTCATCTTTGGTGTTACAGCGAGTTTTGATTGTCTCTCCATCATCTGCGCCCCACACAATAATCAAGGGGATTGTAGTATGGACATTTAGGTGGCCAGATGTAAGCGGTGATGTCGCAGAAACTTCCTGACAACCATGACTGTCTTCTCTTGCTTGTGTGGCACGATGCAGAATCCTTTCGCTAGAAATAGGGTCTACCAGCAGCCACCTTCTTGAACCAGGTTAGCACTACCTCCGCATAGCACTTGATGTAAGTTTCAGTGTTGAATCTGAGGACCTCACCAATAAATTAGAGAGTTTTGTTTCTTATCAGAACGTTCACAGTGCGTTTTTGGAGCTGCCATACCTTCATAAACACCATTAGACTCATCCAAGTCTTTCCGAAACCTCGGCACTGTCCTCAGATTGACACTCTGAAATGTTCGTATTGGAGCTTTTGGCGCGAATGACAAGCAGTACAGTAAGTCGTTTCCAAATTTTTGGCGGTTAGAATTGCGTCATGACACCCTTTTTTTCATAGACTGTGCCCAACTGACCCTACTGTATTGTACCGTCGACAAAATCAAAAACAAACAACGCATGTACGCGAAATTAAAAATGTAAAAATCGCCCCCCCGTATATTCTTGTTTATTATTTTACAATTTCTTAAATCATTTTACCCAAGCAAGCCAACATTTCCGCTAATACACAAGGGGTTATTGAGTGCAAAAGAATAAGATGTCGTGAGAATAATCAAAGTAGCGGAATCAAGAAGACAGCATAAAAGATTGACATTGAATTTACATTTTTGAATCAAAGTTGGTTGGAATACAAGAAGGTTGAAGAGAGTTCCACAGGGGAGAAGTGCAAGAAAAGAAACTGTTAGTTGCATCTAGCCAATTCAACTGTAAAACGACGAGGCGTTGTTGTCAATCTAGTACTGCGCTTAAATTTATAAAGTCTAGGTACCGTAGTGGAAAGCGATATTTATTCTGTACAATACAGAAATGTAGCACAAGGCCGAAAAGGGGATTGGGGAAAGGACGGTCTTCTTCTGTCTTAACTATAACTTCGCTAGCCGCAAACACTGACCCAAACGTACGACACAGTATTCCTTACACCAAAACAACACATTCATTCGTACCTTTCTTACTACAACCACCATAATACCTCTTTGTCTCTATGAAAATACTAACTAGTCCCCATATTTACAATTCATTGTCTGTGTGGGGAGGGGAATAAAACAACAATTCTAAAAGTTAACCCCAATGAGTATCGTAGTGGAAAGCTCATCAGAGCATTACCATTAATGTATTTATAGAAATGACACATGAAATTATTCTGATGCCCTATTTACTTTGCTACCTTGACGAGTTTAAGCGCAGTACTGGGTTAGGATTCATAAGTTTCTAATCAAAATTGCTAGAAATAACCGTAAGTTCTATGATAACAGTTCCTTCTCTCGCAGTTTTCGGTTTTCAAACACTCTTCCGGTACCAATGAAAATAACTCATCTGAATAATTATCGTAAGAATATTAATAGAAATATACACGGAAGCTACATTACGGCGATGAAAAGTGATTAGTCAAATACATTTCTGAATATCTTTGCTAAGTAACTGAAAATTATTTCTGGTTTTAGTCATAATTTCTGTGAGATTTACTCGCAGTTTTATTTGTTTGAATGATCTGCAATGTTATTGGTCATGACCTGGCATCCCGCTTCAATCGCTTTCCCACCGCCTAATGTCGCTTCCCCGTGCCATTCCTATAAATACATTCATGGTAATTGTTCTGATGAGCTTTCTACTATGGTACCTAGAATTTATAAATTTAAGCCAAGTTCTTGATTGGCAATAAGTTATCGTTTTACAGTTGAATTAGCTACATGCAACTATCAGTTCTTTCCAGTCAACATTGATCTTCAAAAATTTAAATGGAATATCAATCGTTATCATTTGTCTTCTTAATTAATGTTCTTTTATCATTCCCTCGCCTTAATGATAATTGTTCTTTTTCTCCTATTCTTTCGTATACAGTAACATCCTTGCGTCTTAGTGACTTTATTGCCATGCTTGGAGCATAATGATAAAAAAAAATCAAGACATTTGACTTGCCAGTTGCGAAATATTCAGGTAATGCTCATTTTGTGGAGGCTCCAAACGCCTTTAGTACAACGGTAGTAATAGAGGATAAATAGTGTCATAAAAAAAAAATACCCCCGATGAGTCGCTATGATTTCGGGGTAAAGGAAAGACATAAAGTTAATTGCCATCATCATCATCATCCTATCTTTTGTTTTTTTTTTTTTTATATATTTCGTAAAAGGTCTTAAAATATTTAATCTTAAAATATTTAATCGCTTTCGAGATTGCTCATATAAAGACATGCATTTTTAGCTTTGTTGTGGCAGACAAGAGATTGTATATGTTAATTAATATACCAGTGTACGTTTGTTTTGGGGATTAGCGATCTGCAGACATAGTAAGAAACAAGAAACGAATATTATTTTTCTATAATATCGTAAAGTCAATGAAAATTACAGTACATCTAACCGAACAGTAAACTTTTGATATCTCCACCTCTTTCTTCTTCTTCTTCTTCTTCTTCTTCTTCTTCTTCTTCTTCTTCTTCTTCTTCTCCTTCTTCTTTACCCTTCCGTCTTTAGTCTCGATTTCCTCCTCCTAAGGATTCTCCCACATACATATCTCTTCTTTCCTGTCTTTTTTACTTATACTACTCCGAAGTATTTCTCATATTTCCCTATGTCTACGCCATCCACGCATACATTTCTCAAAAACAAACCTTTTATTATTTTATTGTCGCTTATTTTATTTATTTTTGGGTGGGTGAGGATCGGTGATATTTTTTTCTCCTGTCCTTTCCTCATTCTATTCTCTTGATTGATTTATTTATTTTTTTATTTTTGTATGTATATATTCTTATTTTTTTACACCTGTGTTCGTCATTTATTTTTCTATAATATCGTAAAGTCAATGAAAATTAAAGTACATCTAACCGAACAGTAAACTTTTGATATCTTTCCGACTTGAAATCTATGCAAGTGAACAGCTATTTGACGACATATTTTTGGCGCGAAGAAATCAGGTCTATAGAAATTGTGAAAATCATATCACGAACTGATTGATTGTTCTAGAAATTGATTGTATATACGATCCTTAGTGATATTTTTTACTTATCGATATGAAGGTTACTAAATATTTACTTGTTTATTTTAATTATGTTAGTTTTGATTCATTCAATATATTTTCTTCTTCTTCTTTTTCTTCTTCTGCTTCTTCTTTGCATTTATTCAAATTCACCCTTTTTCATTTTCTTCCATTTAATTATCTCTTTTCTGTCTTAACTTATACTACTTTTAAAGATTAACCTTTGTTGTTGTTGTTCTTCAACTTACCTTTCCTTCCTTCCTTTCTTCCTTCCTTCCGTCTTTCCTTCCTTCTTTTCTCCTTTCCTTCCATCCTTCCATCCTTCCTTCCTTCCTTCTTTCCGTCCTTCCTTCCTTCCTTCCTTCCTTCATTCCACCCTTCCTTCCTTCTTTTTTCCTTCCTTCCTTCCTTCCTTTTCCCTTCCATCCTTCCTTCCTTCCTTCTTTACCTTTCCTTCTTCCTTCCTTATTCCTTCCTTCCCTTCCTTCCTTCCTTCCTTCCTTCCTTCCTTTCTTTCTTTTGTTCCTTCCTTCCTTTCCTTCCTTCCTTCCTTCCTCCTTTTCTTCCATCCTCCTTCCATTCCCTTCCTTCTTCTTTTCCCTTCCTTCCTTCTTCCTTCCTTCCAGCCTTCCTTCCTTCCTTTCCTTCTTCCTTCCTTCCTTCCTTTCTTCCATCCTTCCTTCCTTCCTTCCTTCCATCCTTCCTTCCTTCCTTCTTCCCTTCCTTCCTTCTTCCCTTCCTTCCAGCCTTCCTTCCTTTCTTTCTTCCTTCCTTCCTTCCTTCCTCCTTTTCTTCCATCCTTCCTTCTTTACTTCTTCCCTTCCTTCCTTCTTCCCTTCCTTCCAGCCTTCCTTCCTTTCTTTCTTCCTTCCTTCCTTCCTTCCTTCCTCCTTTTCTTCCATCCTTCCTTCCTTCCTTCTTTACTTCTTCCCTTCTTTCCTTCTTCCCTTCCTTCCAGCCTTCCTTCCAGCCTTCCTTCCTTTCTTTCTTCCTTCCTTCCTTCCTTCCTTCCTTCTTTTCCTTCTTCCTTCCTTCTTTTTCCTTCCTTCCAGCCTTCCTTCCTTTCTTTCTTCCTTCCTTCCATCCTTCCTCCTTTTCTTCCATCCTTCCTTCCTTCCTTCTTTACTTCTTCCCTTCCTTCCTTCTTCCCTTCCTTCCAGCCTTCCTTCCTTTCTTTCTTCCTTCCTTCCTCCTTTTCTTCCATCCTTCCTTCCTTCCTTCTTTACTTCTTCCCTTCCTTCCTTCTTCCCTTTCTTCCAGCCTTCCTTCCAGCCTTCCTTCCTTTCTTTCTTCCTTCCTTCCTTCCTCCTTTTCTTCCTTCCGTCCTTCCTTCCTTCTTTACTTCTTCCCTTCCTTCCTTCTTCCCTTCCTTCCTTCCTTCCTTCTTTTTTCTTTCCTTCCTTCCTTGGTTCTAATACATACTATTTCATTTTTTTTATTCATTCTTAGCTTCTCTATATTTTCATCCATTTAAATATTGCTTCTTTTCAGTGAGTACACTTAAGTATTATTTTCCTCCTTCTTTTTCGTTTTCTTTTTCTTTGTTCCTTCTTCTTTCTTAGTCTTTATCTATGGCACTTAATCATCACTTCTTTTTTGTCTTAGAGTATTCTAAAGTATTATGCACACATACTGTTCCCCCATTTTTCATCCCCTCCCTCTTAATTATCATCCCTTTTCTGTTTTTGTTGAGATTACTCTGATGTAACCCTTCTTCATCCCTCCCTCTCATCCTCATCCTTCTTTTCTTTTTCTTTTCTTCCTTCTCTCTCTTTCTTACTCTTTATACAATTTTGTTACAGTTCTTTCACTTAATTTTTTTATGTCGTTAATTACCGTACTCTAAACTATTAACCACCTCCTTCTTCTTCTTCTTCTTCTTCTTCTTCTTCTTCTTCTTCTTCTTCTTCTTCTTCTTCTTCTTCTTCATTCTCGTTCTTATCCTTTATACATTTTTCCTTCTTTCACTTGTCTCTTCTGTTTTTCTGTTTTTAATGATAATGCTGTTAAGTTTATCTCTTCTTCTTTTTTCATTATCCTCCTCCTCCTGCTCTTTCTTATTTATCCATTACACTCTCCCTTCACCTCTTTCTTCTTCTTCTTCTTCTTCTTCTTTACCCTTCCGTCTTTAGTCTCAATTTCCTCCTCCTAAGGATTCTCCCACATACATATCTCTTCTTTCCTGTCTTTTTTACTTATACTACTCCGAAGTATTTCTCATATTTCCCTATGTCTACGCGATCCACGCATACATTTCTCAAAAACAAACCTTTTATTATTTTATTGTCGCTTATTTTATTTATTTTTGGGTGGGTGAGGATCGGTGATATTTTTTTCTCCTGTCCTTTCCTCATTCTATTCTCTTGATTTATTTATTTATTTATTTTTGTATGTATATATTCCTATTTTTTTACATCTGTGTTCGTCATTCTCCCTAGCGATTCGGCTGCTCAGACCAGCTAAGCCTGCCGGCCACGCCCTCAGCAACTCCGTTAATGATATTACTAAGCCAATTATAGGCGCTCGTCTCTCCGCCAGTTGAATAGCGAAACGTATCCGTTTAAGTTTAACGCGTGCTGATCTACGCATGCGCACAACCGTCCCGCGCACACAGTTATATACGCATCTACAAAGACGCGAAAAAGAACCAGTAAATACTACTTACTAAGTAGAATACATTTTTAAAGATAGCATTATAGACAGCAGTTGAGACACATTTTAAGCCTCTCACTCGTAAGTGACTGAAAAGCCTGCTGGACTTTGCAACGTTTACTGGCTGAATATGTTATTTCTTTTTTTTTTTGAGTCTTGTCTGCATAGAAATTTCAAGTATTTGATTTTATGTTAAGTAGAACTTTTTGCAACATACTAATGTGTGTTGGAATACAGTATTTAATATTGTCGAAGTTATTGTATTAGAATAATCAAGAATCTATACTGGCAGCATACAAAATAGGAAATGTGTTCAGCAGACACACAAATATAGAAATGGTTGTAAGACAAGGATGTGTCTTCTCAGCAAATTTCTACACTCTATGCAGCGAAGCGTTTTTGAGAGAATTAGAAGTCCTCCCAGGATTCATTATTGGTGGCCACAATCTTAACAACATAAGATATGCAGATGACACAGTATTGATAGCAGATACAGAAACGAAACTAAAGGAACTCCTAGAGAAATTACAAAAGCTCTTAGGGAAACTAGCAAAGGAAAGCTAGAAGAAAGGATTAAATATAAACTAGAAAAAGACAAAATGCATTATTATGAGCAAAAGAACTAGCCCAAAATGCAAATTACAAATCGAGAATACTAAAATCAAACAAGTACAAATGTTTAAATATCTGGGAAGTGTTCTAACAGAAGATAGAAAGTTCGACACTGAGATTCGAAAATGCACTGGGATCGCCAAAGATGAATTCTAAAAGCTAAGAAGAATATTAGGGGACATAAAAACTTCGTTAAAAACGAACAAATTTGCACTGAACTGCTACCTGATATTTGTCCTGCGAATGAAGAAGATGAAGAAGAGACTTGAAGCAACCGAAATGTGATTATACAGAGGGATGCTGAGGATACCATGAACCGAATATGTGAGCAGAGACGAGAAGGGGTTTAAATTTCTGGTGCCCGTAACGAGTCAGGAGCGCTTGGAAAATCTGATACTCAGAGGACAGATAGAGGGAACGAGAGACAAAGGAAAGCAGCGTGTAATATACTTGGCGGACTTGAGTAAATGGATAGTAGAACAGGCTTTGGAAGAAATAGCAAAAAGTCGAAATTATTTATTAAGAGCTGCAAGGGAGAGGAGGATGTGAACGGCCATTATTCCTTATGCCCTGAAGGGATACGGAACATAAATGTCATTGTCCTTTCTACACTAGTAACTTTCACATATCCGGGAAGGATGATACAATAATCAAGAACCTATACTGGCAGCAACCCGCCCTCATGCGGATAGAAAATGAGTTCAGCAGACACACAAATATAGAAATGGTTATAAGACAAGGATGTGTCTTCTCACTGGATTTATTCAATCTATACAGCGAAGGATTTTTGAGAGAATTAGGAGTCCTACCTGGAATCATTATTGGCGGTCACAATCTTAATAACACAAGATATGCAGACGACACAATATTGATAACAGATACAGAAAGGAAACTACAAAAGCTCCTACAAAATATAGCGTAAGAAAACGCGAAGAAAGCATAAAATACAAGAATACAGAATGCATGGTTATCAGTAAAAGGCGATACAAAAATTAAGTATCAAAATTTAAATATCTGCTAAGTTTTTAAACAGAAGACGGATCGTGCGACGCTGACATCCGAAGACGTCTTGGGATGGCCAAATATTCGTTGCAAAGCTTAAGCAGAGTATTAAGAGCCAGAAAATTTTCGTTAGAAACAAAGAAAATAGTACTGAACTGTTAATGTCGCACAGTATGGCAGCGAATGCTGGATAATCCTTTCAAAGATGAAGAAGAGATTTGAAGCAATGTGGTTCTAAAGAAAGATGCTGAGGATAGCATAGACTGAATATGTGAGCAACAACGAAGTTTGGAGAAAATGGAAACAAAAAAGAAATACATAATATCGGGAAGAGACAGTTGAAATTTCTGGGACCCTTAATGTGGAAGAAGGGCTTGGAAAACCTGACAGGACAGATTAAGGGAAAGAGGGAGAGAAGAAAGTGGCGTGTAACGTACTGGGTGAGCTTGAGCAAATAGATGACAGAGGAGGGTTTAGGAGAAATAACAAAAAGACAAAACTTATTAAGACCTACGAGGAATAGGAAGATGTGGCGCGTCATGATCACTTACGCCCTGGAAGGACGCAACATATAAAAGAAGTTATTGCTAACATTTTGTCGAGATGTCAACGTTTCGTTCAATTGTACAAACCAATCGATGGAATTTGAATAAGATGATTTGTTTGGAAAATACTTTGACAAAAACCCTATTTCGGGCTTTAATAATTTCTTTAATTTAATTTAACTTTATAGGACTTTATGGTAAGCAATAATTTTTAAGAAAATTTCTTTTTATTACTTTTTAAAGTTTTAACTTCTCCTCAAAATTCCATTCCGATCGGTCAATGTATGTCTATTTTAGAGGCTGTGACTTACGGTTATTTCAGAATTTCATATATAAATAATGATTTCTTTGTTATATCTTCTATGGTTTTGTTTATTTGATTGTAGACAATAAAGGAGTACCTAGTCAGAGATAAGCTCATGCCACAGATTATTTGTTAATATTATTAATTTAACTACAGTAGTCGCCTTATTTGGCAGTTTTATAACTGATGACGAAAACTAGCGAATAATGCCTTCCCAATAACTAATAAATTATTAAACATCAGAGAAAATTAACTAGAATGAAATAATGCAGTTAATGCTGGATAATCTTCTCACAGACGAAGAAGATCATTAAAGCAAAAGATAGCTGAGATTTCGCAGAAATATACTTAGAACACCCTGGATAGAATATATACACAAGAGGAAGATTTTACTGACAATCAGAAAAAATAGATTTGAAATTATTTCTTGTCATTTTATCATCATTTCTAGAATTCACTTTGTCATGCAGTCTTTTCTTTCTTATCTCGATTTCCTTGGGATAAACTCTTCTGCCGACGCCACTAGTACACCTTTCATCTTGTTCCACTTTTGAATTTATCTCATTCAGGTCATGTTTATTTGCCTACTAGCAGCATGGCCCGGCGTTGCCCGTGCTTGATTAAAAAATAGTACGACTAATACAGCAATCGCTATCACTTGAATTAAAATATTTTTGCCCTTCCTTGCCTTTAATGGAGTGCCCTTTTCCGTGCTGATGTTGCTACATGCCTTATTTCTTGCCTATCCCACACTGCGAATTTTTTCTAAGCTCTATACTAAACATTAAATCTGTTACGAAAACAGAACTAAACAAAATGAACACAAAACGATCAGCTTTAAAAAAAGACTCGTAACTGGAAAAATGAATGAAAAAAGAATGTTAACAACAAATACTTTTTCACACCCAACCCAGTTCTGCGGAATCAGAATCAACGTTGAGTTTAAGCAAGTAAATAAGCCAATTGGAGTAAAGTGTCATGCAGATTTAAATTTTTCCCACTTGTGAAGAATGCAGCTATCGATTTTTTTTGCATGCTAGCATGCTAGTTAACATTCGTGTCAGCCAGCTGTTGGCTCTCACGCTGGCCAATAGAATCTTCCTGCCTATTCGTGGCAGCCAGCTATAGGCTCTCACTCTGGCCATTAGAAAATGGCCGCAAACTACATGAAAAGTACCGTAGAAGCATGAAAAAATCGATTATTTCCACTAGCGATGGTAGTTGGGAAATGCAATGTCGGTCTTGGCCTTCTCGCTAACTTGGAGCATGTGCATGTAAATTTTGGTGCAAATCCGTCGAAAATTGCGGCCGTGCATTCGTTACACGCACACACACACACACACACACATCCTGCCATTTATAGATAGAGATGCACATCTGGTTGCAACTAAGGTCATATTGTCGTATTGCAATTTAGGTGTTGTTTTGGTCTTCTTTAGTTTCCGTAGTTTTGCTCTGATGTCGCATACTAGAAGATGATCACTCCCGCAGTCGGCTCTTGGGAACGTTTAGCCATATACAACTGCCTTTCCGAACCTTATTTAATAGTTAAGCAATCGATCAGGATCTGGTTCTTCGTGTTTCCTCCAGGGATTCTAGATATCAAGATGAGTCACGGGGGCTCCTTAAACTAAGTAATTATTTTGATCATTCGTTGTGCACCACTTGGCGCACTTTTCGCAGCGCTTTTTCGGGTCCCTAGGACGAACTTCCCATGTATTTCGCTCATTTCCGACACTGTAATCCAGCTCTGCCATGATGATAGTGATCTCCTGTGATGTACATTGAACCTTGGCATGGTTCAGTGAACTGGAAAAGTTAACAATTTCATCCTCCGCGATCTGATTGTGGTGCGTATACATCAATTATTGCAGTCTTGAAATACTCCTCACTTCAGTTTAACTAAAAGTATTTTGTCCGAGAATGGTTTTATCCCAGGACACATTTCTTAATGATATTATTTAGTATTAACCCTTACATTTTTTTTTCTTCACCTTCATATATTATTAGTTTCGCATACGCCCAGAATGTTAACATTTAATCAATTCATTTCATGCTTAATATTTTCAAGCAACATTACTGTAGGTTCCTTACGTTCCAAGTTTCTATAACAATTTCTGCTTGTTGTGAAGATGGCCTGTCAGTCATTTCTACCCTTACTAGACGAAAATTTATTTCACAAGAAGCTTAACTACTTTCAATCCTTTATTCTTTATATTAATTTTGCGAACAGTTGCTTGATGGCGGTTCACTGACACCTGTTGCTCATGCCTTCCCTTATCGAGTTATCTCCAATGAACTTACACCCTTCCGGCTTCTATATTTAATATCTATGTTACATATTGTTATGAATATTGGTTTACCGTTGTCATCTCCACGGTGTTTTTATTGAGACTCGAATTCTAATTCTACTTAACTGTTCTTTGAGTTATCGAGAGTTCTTACGCTCTTGAATATTTTTTTTTTTTTTCGTCCTACAAGGTTGTTAACCACTCTCCTCGCACCAGACGAAGTGGGTCAGGTGTCCGGTTCAGTCGCCGATTAGCTTCTTTGGAATTAAATATACCTCTTGAATGAAAAGTATAAATTTAAAAAAAAATGACGAACAACAGATATTTGCAAAAAGAAATGACTGAAAGTAAATTTCAGCATTAAATGACCCGTAAGTAGTTGATATGCCGTTAACCAACCAAACAAACAATTCTGATATCTTTAGAAATGTTTGAGACAGTT
The DNA here is from genome assembly GCA_903632075.3 of Acanthosepion pharaonis. Lineage (NCBI taxonomy): Eukaryota > Metazoa > Mollusca > Cephalopoda > Sepiida > Sepiidae > Acanthosepion > Acanthosepion pharaonis. The sequence goes on along the minus strand of CAHIKZ030000993.1, from coordinate 581,789 downwards.
GCTTCTGCGCCTGTAAGTAGATTCATGTTCCCGTTGTAGCAACTAGTAATGTTTTGATTAAACTGCCTTTGATATCGCGATTCATTTTCAGATACGCCCTGGTCGAATCTCTCTTTATACTCATCGCTTACATCACTCTGAATGGATCACTGGTAAAGAACAGAGATAAGAAATATTACAGAATATTGCCAGAGCAAGAATGGTCAGCGATTGGCCGAAGTGATTCGTGGATGTGGTATTCTGGCAGTGATTGGTTGTCTTTCTCTGGGTTTTGGATACGTTGGTTAAATTGTTTATTTAACAGCATGTCAACTGTTTATGAGACATTTAATACCAATATTTAATTATTTACAGTAATGAAAATATGATACACGTTCATTATTTACATTATTCGGACTATTGTCCTCATCTTTGTCGCCATATTTATTACAACGTTTCGGCCGTTGTACGCTCCGGCCTTCTTCAGGTGGTTGGAATTTTGCTCATTGGGGTAGACTGTTCTAGTTCCACGTGTCATGTTTGATGGATGTCAGTTATCAGAGAAAAGCAATGATAACAACAAAGTTGCAATATGAGCTCTGGTAAAAACATGTATTGATAACAGCAAAATTGCAATATTGCAAAATTGCACTGGTAAAAAATGGTTGCTGAAGACATTAGGTTTATAATACCCAGAAATTCATACCCAGATGTCCTCAAGGGCACATGGCACAGTGGATAAAATCGTTGGTTAGATCCAGTGACAGGACCCAAAGAGTGTGAGTTCAATACCCGGTTAAGGAAGTGGAGATTAGTAGGAGATAACTGATAACTGGCATCCATCAAACATGGAACTAGAACAGTCTACCCCAGTGAGCGAAATAAAGGGTTCAGTTCGAAATTCCAACCACTCAGACATACTATGATACACGTTATTCTGCTTTCACAGTTGAATACATGGTAGTTGATACTCAGCCTTTGTGCATATACATGTTTCAGTAGACATGATTACTAGAGGCGGTGACACGTGTATTTTATGTTGTAGTTTTTTGAAGTTATATTTTGGAATAGAGTCCGATTTAAGAAATGGTAGGATATTATATTGACTAATTTCATGAAAGTGTTGATTAATGTTGGTTGTTTGATTTTTGTTTTGGCGACATATCAGCCTTTTTGGGTATTTTAATGTCGAAATCTAAAAAGTTTGTACATAATATACATTCAACTACTGATATTTTGTACATAATTTTAAACTTTCAGTGTAGAGGTAAGTTTTTTTAGATATATATGTGATAGATCATAAAATGTATTTTTGGTCATTTTGCTATAAAAGTGCACTGCTGATTTTTGTTTAGGGATCAATATTTGTTAGGCCATTTTTGAATTAAGATTCGGGACAAGCGAACTCAACTTCGTAAAGCATCAGTCATCTGGATGGCAGATAGTTACACCTGGGTAACAAAAATATTCATATCCGACGATTGTTTGGTAAATTCTGAGTGTTTTAGACTTTCAGAAATCCTTATCAAATATAATTTATGTATAAAATCAAGCAAGAATGAATCTCTAATTCTATTTAAAAATAACAAATGTATTTATATAATAATAATAATAATAATAATAATAATAATAATAATAATAATATCATCTTGTATCAGGTTGCACGATGTTGGCACCCACTGAATATAAAACCCGACATGACAGAGTATATCTGCACTGGAAAATCTGCAACTTCTACGGGAAGAAAACTGAAAGAAACTGGTATGAACACCAACCAGACCCGGTTACGGAGATAGGACCTGTTACAATTCTATGGGACTACACAATACACACTGACAGAACAATCAAAGCCAACCGCCCAATATTGTTATTAAAGACCACAAACAAAAAACGGTGCCTCCTTATTGATATGGCAGTCCTGCTGACTGCATTGTATCTTTGAAGATATTCAAAAAAAGCTGTCAAAATACAAGGACCTTTGAAATAGAAATCTCGAAAATGTGGCATATGGGAACATCAACAATCCCTGTTGTAGTTGGAGCCCTAGGACTGGTTGGAAAAGATTGCAGTAGACTAATTGAAGAGATTCCTGGAAGTCCATGCCTCAAGGAGATACAAAAAATTGTTCTGACAAATAAACCCACACTTTACGAAAGGCTTTATCTATGTCATTTTCTATTTTTTTTTTTTTTTTTGGGGTCAGTGGAAAGTGTCATGACGCCATTTCTAACCTTAGGTCCCTGGGCGGGACACGGAAAGAAATGTATAAACGCCAGAAATCAAAGAAAATAAAAATAATAATAATAATAATAATAATAATAATAATAATAAGTGAAGTAAAAAAAAGGCTCCAGATTGAAAGAGAAAAAAAACAACTAAAACGAAGCTTTGATATAAACAAAATGATGTACGAAAATTTACAGAGAAAGTGAAACAACATATTCAAGTAAATGTTAAGGGAATCAGGCATTATGAAAAAACGAACAAAATCTTAAAAGAAAATACCAAAGATACTATATTGAGAACTGGGGGGAAAAAAGAGATAAACAGCAAACCAAAATCCCGGAAATTGAGGAAGACCTGGTGTAATATGTGGGAAAACTGTAAAATGCACGATGAAAAAGTTATATTGATCAAGCCACAACAGAGACATATAGAATGCCAAGTATGGTTGGATTTCAATATTACTGAAACAAATGCAAGAAAGTCGAAAGATATCTTTTAAAATTGGAACAACTACGAAGATAGTCAACCCTAAGAGAACTGATCTTATTTCTACTGCGATGATTCACGGAAGAAAACTTGAACTATAAAGAGACTTTGACGAAATTATGACTCCATTACCTAAGTCAAAGTCTGATGCTAACTTAAAAAAATACAACACGACATACCGAACAAAAGTGGGAAGATGCGATTTTAGATGAGCACAACGTCACAATGACGCATAAACAACGAAATATTAGAAGAAGCTCAACATGATAAAGACTGACGCTTGAAAAACCAATATTACAAGAATTTGAACATAACAAGGAATGACGCCTGAAGATGTGATATTACAAGAAGCAAAATTGGAAGAAGCTCAACATGACACTGACTGACGCATGATCCGATGTTAGAAGAAGCTCAACATGAAAATGACTGAAGCATGAAGATGAAATATTAGAAAAAGGCCAACATGAAAACGACTAAGGCATGAAGATGAAAAATATTCGAAGAATCTCAACTTGCCAATAACTAACGCATAAAATGCGATAGTAGAAGAAGCTTAACATGAAATTGACTGATGCAGGAAGACACAATATAAGAAGAAGCCCAAAATACAATGACTGACGCATGAAGAAACTATATCAGAAGTTCAACATGACAAAGATTGACGCATGATCATGCAATATAAGAAGAAGCTCAACATGACAATGACTGACGCATGAAGATGCAAAATTAGAAAAAAAGCTCAAAAGTACAAAGACTGAATCATGATGATGCAATATTAGAAGTTCAACATGACAATTTCTCAAGCATGACAATGCAAAATTAGAAGAAGTTCAACCTGACAATGACTGACGCATGATGCAAAATTACAAAAACTCAAAATGACAAAGACTGACGCATGATGATGCAATATTAGAAGAAGCTCAACATAACATGACTGACGCATAATCCGATATCAAACATGATAAAGACTGACGCTTGAAAAAAAAAATATTACAAGCTCAACCTGACAATGAATGAGGTATGAAGATGCGATATTAGAGAAGCTGTACCTGATAATCAGTGGCTCATGAATATGCAATATTTGAATAATCTAAGCATGACAATGATTGACTCATGATCCGATGTTAGAAGAAGCTCAACATGACAATGACTGACGCATGAAGATGCAATATTATAAGAAAGTAAACCTGACAATGACTGACGAATGCCGCAAAATTAGAAAACCAAATCATGACAATGATTGACGCATGAAGATGCAGTATACAAAGAAGCTCAACAAGACAATGACTAACGCATGATGCAATATAAGAAGAAGCTCAACATGACAATGACTGACGCATGAAGATGCAATATTAGATGAAAGTAAACTTGAGAATGACTGACGAATGCCGCAAAATTAGAAAACCACACCATGACAATGATTGACGCATGGTGATGCAGTATACAAAGAAGCTCAACATGACAATGACTGACACATAATTATGCAATATATGAAGAAGGTCAACCTGACAATGACTGGCGCATGAAGATGCATTATTAGAAGAAGCTCAGCATGACAATATATGACGCATTAAGATACAAAATTAGAAGATCTTCATGCCAATGACTGACGCACGAAGAGGCTCAACAAGACAATGACTGAGACATGAATAAAAAGTAAAGCTCAGGATACGAATGAAGATGCTATGATAGAATAAGCTCAACCTGAAAATGAATGACACATGAAGGTGCAATAGTAGAAGAATGATGCAAATTTAGGAAAAGCTCACGATGACAATGACGCATGATGATGCTATATAAGAAGCTCAACAATTCAATGAATGACGAATGATGATGAAATATAAGATGAAGCTCAACATGATAATAACTATAGCATGCTGATGCAATATTAGAAGCAGGTTAACATGACAGTGACTGACGCATAAAGATGCAATATTAAAAGCAGCTCAACATGACCATGACTGATGCATGAAGATGCAATATTAGCATAAGCTCAACATGACAATATCTGACGAAAGAAGAGCAATATTAGAAGTTCATGTCAATGAAATTGACTGACGCATAAAGAAGCAATATTAGACGAAGCTCAACATACAATGACTGTCGCATGATAATGTATATTAGACGGTCAACATAACAATGACTGACACAATATGATGCAATATAAGAAAAGCTCAACACGACAAGAACTGTCGCATGAAAATAAAATATTAGATGAAGCTCAACATCACAATGGCTGATGCTTGAAGATGCAATATTAGAAGAATGCCAACCTGACAATGACTGACGCATGATGCAAATTTAGAAAAAAGCTCACCATGACAATGACTGACGCATGATGATGCACCCTAAGAAGCTCAACAAGTCAATGAATGACGCATGATTATGCAATATAAGAAGAAGCTCAACATGAGAATGACTGACACATGAACATGCAATATTAGAAGAAGCTCAACATAGCAATGAATGTTGCATGAAGATGCAAAATATTAGCAGAAGCTCAACTTTCCAATGACTGACGCATAAAATGCAATATTAGGACAAGCTTGACATGAAATTGACTGACGCAGAAAGAGCCATTATTAGAAAAAGGTCAACATACAATGACTGACGCAGGAAAATCTATATTAGATGGTCAACATTACAATGACTGACGCATGATTATGCAATATAAGAAAAGCTCAACATGACAATGTCTGACGCATGAAGATTCAATATTAGAAGAAGCTCAACATGACAATGCCGAACGCATGAAAATGCAATATTAGAAGAAGGTCAACCTGACAATGACTGAAGCATAATGGAAAATTAAAAGATGCTCAACATGACAATCACTGACACATGCTGATTCAATATAAGATGAAGTTCAACGTAACAATGACTGACGCATGAATATGCAATATTGGAAGAAGCTCAACATAACATTTACTGACGCATGATGCGATGTTAGAAGAAGATCAGCATGACAATGACTAGCGCATGATGATGTAATATAAAAAGAAGCTCATCATTAGAGTGACAGATGCATGAAGATTCAATATTAGAAGAAACTCATCATCTAGTGACTGACGCATTATATTACAATATTAGAAGATCAGCGTTACAATGTCTGACGCATGAAGATGCAATATTAGATGAAGGTCAACATAATAATGTCTGACGCATGAGGATGCAATATGAGAAGAAGATCAACATGACAATGACTGAAGCACGAAGATGCAATGTTAGAAGCTCAACATGATAATTACTGACGTATGAAGATGCAATATCGGACTAAGCTCAACTTAACAATGACTAACGCATGAGTCTACGTTAGATAAAGCTCAACATGACAATGACTGACGTATGAAAATGCTATAGCAGAAGACCATCATGGCGCATGAAGACACAATATATTAGAAGTTCAACTTACGAATGACTGACGCATATCATGCGATATTTGGAAAAGTTTGAATTGAAATTGACTCACGCAGAAAGATGCAATAATCTCAACATGCAATGACTGACGAAGGAATCATCTATAATGATTGACGCATGATTATGCAATATAAGAAAAGCTCAACTTGACAATGACTGACGCGTGAAGATGCAATATTAGAAGCTTAACATGACATTGACTGACGCATGATGATGCAATATTAGAAGGTCAACCTGACAATGTCTGACGAATAAAATGCTATATTATAAGAAGCTTAACATGAAATTGATTGACGCAGGAAGTCACATTGTTAGAAGCTCAACATACTGATGCATGAAGAAGCGTTATTAGAAGCTCAATATTTCAATGACTGACGTATGAATATGCATTATTAGTATTTGCTCAATATGACAACAACTGACGTATGAAGATGCAATATTTGAAGATGCTCAACATGACAATGACTGTCGCATGAAGATACGATATTACAAAACAATGCAATGTCAGAGGAAGCTCAACATCACAAAACTGACGCATGAAGATGCAATATTAGAAGCTGAACATGACATTGACTGACGCGTGATGATGCAATATTAGAAGGTCAACATTAGAATGACTGACGCATAAACATCCGACATTAGAAGAATCTAAGAAAGACAACGATTGACGAATGAAGATGCAACATTAGAAGAAGCTCTACATGACAACAACTGACGCATGAAGATGCAATATCAGAAGACTCGCAACATGACAATGACTGACGCATAAATATCCGACATTAGAAGAAGCTCAACTTGACAATGAGTGGAGGATTTTGTTTCAATATTTAAAGCTCATTCATGACAATGACTGACGCGGGAAAATGCAATATCTGAAGAAGTTCAACATAACAACCAATGACGTTTGAAGATCCGATATTAGAAGCTGCTCAACATAACACCGACTGGTGCATGAAGGTGTGAAATATTAAATTTCGACATGGAAACGACTGACGCGTGAAGATACAATATTAGATTCTCGACATAAGAATGACTTAATCTGAAGATGCGACATTTGAATAATTTCAACAAGACAACGATTGACGCTTGAAGATGCAACATTAGTAGAAGTCAACTTGAAAATGTTTGACGCATGAAGATGCAATCTTAGAAAAATCTCAGCATGAAAATGTCCGCCGCATGAAAATGCGATATTAGAAGAAGCTCAACATGACAACGACTGAAGCATGAAGATGCAAAGTATTAGAAGCTCGATATCACAAGCTCTGACACGTGAACATGCGATATTTGAAAAAGCACATGACAGCAAACCAACGATATAAAAATGAAGAATCCTAGCGTCTGAAATATTGCGGGCTTCATAATGAAGAAGCCTGCATTCTGTAGCTTTGTGTGTATAACAATAAAGAAATCTATCTGCTAAAATATTGTCGAAGGAAAAAGGCCATAGGCTGAATCACTGCGGGGATGACAAAGAAGAAGCCTATTCGTCAAATCCTTGTGGGTATATCAATGATGAAAGCTGTAGATCAAACATTATGGGTATAGCAATGGAGCTGATGGGGTGAAACTTCTTAGGTATAAGAATGAAGACGCTTATTGGTTGAAACATTGTGAGTATAACAGTGAAGAAGGCTATGGGGTGAAACATTGTCTTTAGGTATAAGAATGAAGAGCCCTATAGGCTGAAACATTGTCTGTATAAGAATGACTAAGGCACTATGCTGAAACATCGTGGGTAAAAGAATGGGAATATATTCACTAGAAATTCTTCGTAAACTCACTGGTAACGTATCTTCTAACTATAGATCTTGTGCTAGAAAATATACTTTTTATATCGCAAATAAATTCTATTGAATGAATATTCTGCTTCAGATGTTTTACATTTCATTGGCATATCCAATTTTGTTGTTTGCTACGCCCGCCTGAAATCCAAGTGATGATCTTAAAAGAATTGATATTATCTATCACTAAGCTATAACGTTCTTGACAAAAAAAGCAGAGGTGTTAAACTAACCTATATTTCTTCCTTTGTTCTTTTCGAATTCATAGTGGATGATTGTTTTTTTTTTGTTATTCAAACTCGTCTTCTTTCTCGTATTGAATTTTTCTCGAGTTAGTTTACTTCGTTTTTCGATTCTCTCTATTTTTCTGTCAGCAGTTCCTTATTTACTTTTACATAACTACTTTCAATTATTTTTTATTCTCTTTATCCCTGTTCATCATTTCCTCTTCTTCTTTTTTTTCTTCTCCTTCTTCTTTTTCTTTTTCTTCTTCTTTTCCTACTTCTTCTTCTTCAGACATTTCATCGGGTGCTATAAGCCATAAAAAGAAACAGCAACCAATTGACGGTGTCTTCTTTCACTGCATGTGTTGATAAAGCCCCCGTCACATATCACACCGACTGGCGGGAAAAATTCTCGCTGAAATATTATAGCACATTTATCTATGTGCACACAAACTCTAGCAACAAACACTTAAAGACATCTACAACAAAAATATGCTACTGGTAATTTCGCTTGAATAACGACAGTTATACAACGTAGCAGGGAGATAATGGATATTGGAGTCTTTTGCATATATATATATATATATATATATATATATATATATATATATATATATATATATATATAGAGAGAGAGAGAGAGAGAGAGAGAGAGAGAGAGATAAGTTAGAAGAACTTGGTAAACCGAATGGGTAATTCCAAGGAGGATGAAATCCTGAGAGCTCAATGTGAATACAGAGCTAATATTTAATGAAAAACAGACCACTTTAAGGTACCATTACAATAATTATTTCACCAAAATCCTTTTTAAAGGACTCCGGATCATCAGGTAACAATTCCAACAACGAGTTTCATTTCATTGTTGGAATTGTTACCTGATGATCCGGAGTCCTTTAAAAGGATTTTGTGAAATAAATTATTGTAATGGTAAATTTTAAAAGTGGTCTGTTTTGCATTAAATTTATATATATATATATATATATATATATATATATATATATATATATATATATAGAGAGAGAGGGGGAGGGAGGAGAGAGATTGAGGAATTGGAGAGCCGAGTTCGAATCCTGGTCGAAGCCATTACATTCGCTTACGTTGCTAATATCCTTGGGAAAGGTATGAATCCTCTACTACTCACTCCAGCTATAGGTAAACAGAAGGACAGACTGGGTTCTATAGCCTTGGATGGCAACTGGTCTAGGAGAAGGACAACTCTGAATTCAAAACCTTCGGAGGGTCGTTTGGGAACCTCGTGGCACGTAGTGCACCAGGTCTCTGTATTCGGCCCTTCAAAAAGTGTGGATGGTCCGGCACGAAACCTTCACCACTATAATCCAATCTCATGTGCTGTTGTCGAGTTGTCGGTTTCCTAGGGACTGATCTGCATGACCCTCATACGTCGAATTCGTCAGGGGAGTATATATATATATATATATATATATATATATATATATATATATATATATATATATATATATCCAGGAATATACAAGTGCCGTCCATAACGGGTGTTACTGCAGGGTATTCAGTGATTTCTGAAACGTGCCTTATACATATACAATAAATGGGAAAATGAATGACAAATTGGGAAAAAAATGGGTTTCCTCCTTCAAAATGACTTCATCAGGCTAAGATAATTTTCTTGTTGATGGAATAATGTTTATATGAAACGTCGGGCATGAGAGGAAGGCTAAAGTTATCATGTGGCTGAATTTATATTTTAATACCTGTTTTTGTTTTTATCGCTCTACATTTTGTTTTTACCATTGTTGTTATTAAGTCTCTTACATTTTGATAGTGAGATGATGGTATAGCCCTTGAAGCAAATATACCCTGGGATGTTCAGAAGTCAGTGCACTTTCTATACATTCTCGTATTTTTTTATCACTTGTAACAATGCGTTGCAAAGTGGAATGGTTGGTGTTCCTGCTTAAGCGATTGTTGCAGATAGCCTAAGTGCCTGCTCCCTTTTCAAGCGAAAGCAGATGAGGAAGCGAAAATATTGTATATACTCGTGTATAAGCCGATTTCATGCATAGTGCGAGCCCTGATTTATTTTGCATTAATTTTAACCCCCAGAGAAAAAAAATACATTTTTATCGTGCAACCTGTCACCGAAAATGCATGGCTTTTAACCTCTTGAGAAATAGTAATTTTGTATAGTGTGACCACCTATTTTTTTGCGTAAAAAACTGATCATAAAAATTCGCACTATACTCGCGTATAAACGATACCACTTCCCATGTTTTCTCAATTAAATCCTGAAATGCACTATAAACGACATATTGTCGGATAGAATTGATAATAATCTAATTCTGGATGTGGTTCTTTACAAGTCAACTGCTGTTTTGATTTGAACAGTTTAACCATAATTCATAGCGATGAAATATGTAATATTTTGGATATTATTTTTAATCATTTCACTCCAAGTAAAGCAAGAAATTCAGTAAAGCACAAGGGGTTTTCTGAGTGAGAAAGAATCAGAAAAAAGATAAACATTATTCATGAAGGTACCCATGAACAATAAAAGAAGAGTAATCAAGAAGTCATTATATAACGATTAACACTGCATTTTAATTTTTGAAATAAAAGTTCTCTGGAAAGCATGGAACGAGAAGAGTCTTCCACAAGCGAGAGGTGCAAGATAAGAAACTGTTTGTAGAGTAATTATGGTTGCATCAAGCAATTACAACTATAAATTGATGAGAGTTTTTATCCAACATAATACTGCGCTTAAATTAATAAAATCTAGGTAACATGGAATTTACATTACGGCGATCGGAAAGTGACTGAACCCGCAATGACAGGTCAGGACCAATAATATTGCGAATTCTACATTGGATTTTATCAAGAATCTCTAAATATATAACATCTGAAGTGGGCCATATGTACCAGCAAGTTTCTAAGCATGGAAGAATGATATACTTTTAAATATGTGACCTAGATTCTGTCAACAAAATTGTCTAACACGATACAGTGAACCACCTTTCTTAGCAGAAGACCGAACAGTTGATTCAATATAATCTTTCCATTTCATGTCAGCCGAGAATGTTAGCCCGAGATGACGAAGCGATTCACTCTCTTGTAGGCTAGCAGCAACCATGCCTATGGAAGACAGAGAAATGTCTGTCGGATTACTGATGAAGAAAAGTTTTGTTTTCGAGGCATTCAAATTAAAAGCCAATTCATTGACTCAGTTAACAGCAGATTTTAGGTCATTTTTTTATGTCAGCTGCCAATTTGACCGTCAGTCAATTATGTGCCATGCGTGATACACGCTTAGGCGATCATGTATCTTTCGAGGCAGATTTTTCTCGCAGTAAGTTGCCATTTCTTTCTGCGGTAGACCAGTTGCAATCCAAGGCTCTAGAACCCGGTAGAACCATAGCTGAGGGGAGAAGAATAGGATTCATACCTTGCTGAAAACGGCTAGTGGTTTTTTGATTTGAAAACCTTCCCTCTGCAACAGAAGGAAAGATAGCAGACAACGTGGACCTCATGAAGGTACCCATGATGATGCATAAGTTCATATTTTCTGGGGTAGCCTTTGAGATCGGGCGAAATCATGCTATGTCGTTACAGACCTTTCCATAGAGTTTAAGAATCAATGTCACCGCCTACATCTAAAAACAATGTTGAAATCCTACAATGAGACAGTAGTCTAATTTAAGGTGTAAGCTCTCTAACAGGATTCTGATCTCTCTTTCAGGGCTACATATCTGACCGATATTTTTCATTTATATATATATATATATATATATATATATATATATATATATATATATATATATAGTTAAGTTATGAAGAACTTGCTAAACCGAATAGGTAATTCCAAGGAGGATGAAATCCTGAGAGCTCAATGTGAATACAGAGCAAATATTTAATGAAAAACAGACCAATTTATGGTACCATTACAATAATTTATTTTACCAAAATCCTTTTTAAAGGACTCCGGATCATCAGGTAACAATTCCAACAACGAAATGAAAGGAAAAAAGGGGATTAGAAATTGATGGGTAGTGTAATTTTTGTCATTTAACAGGGGGGTGAGAGTGGTAGAGTATAGTGAGGGGTTAATTTCATCTCTCTCTCTCTCTCTCTCTCTCTCTCTCTATATATATATATATATATATATATATATTTAAGCATTACGCCCCGAACAAGGCGTGAAGCCACTAGGATGCAGGGGGTTGCAGAAGATTTGGAGCAAGAGCAGATAGGAGTGATAGAATAAAGGATGAGGAGAAGGATAGTGAGTAGATCAAGGTAACTGAAGATGTCGGTTGACATTACATTTGAATAGTTGGAGATTATAGATCTCAGGGAAACAGTAATTGGGGAGGGTGTTCCACATGCGAGAGGTGCGAGGTATGAAGCTATTGGAGTAGAAGAGACGGCTACATTTGAAAGTTTCTACGGTGTAGGGTGGGAGCAGGATGCCAGCCTCGTAGGGCGCTTGAATTCATGGAGTCTGCGGACCAGTGAAAGCAGCTCATCAGAGCAATTACCATGGAAGTATTTGTAGTAGTATATATATATATATATATATATATATATATATATATATATATATTTCGTTGAACATTTGAGACAAGGAAATTTTGATAAAATTTTTAGTGTTTCCAATCTTCTTACAATATGATCAAACAAGTGGCCGAAAGCGTTTCGGCAATTAACCATGCGGACAATTTTTGCACTCCCATACAGCCACCAAAAGGTAAAATGCAAGAATGTCAGAACTAAATGATAAATTTAAGCAGATTTTCCTTATATGTCATATTCAACGAAAGCGGTTTAAAAGAAATGTTTCTACCCTTAAAATTTTCGGAAAACAACTGAGATATCGCTCTAATTATTGAACTATTTAGTTTAAGCCCCGTTGACTGATAAACACCTACAACAAAAAAAAACATCTTAAATTGCCATATTAGTTATAAACGCCCTCAATTAAATTTTCAAATATTCAATCTTAGCGTTGCGACTGCACGCTCCACAAATTTGTATCAATATCAATAGCATACTGAAAAAAAAAAATAAATAAATTAAAATAAAATAAAAAATATTTCGATATTTATATATTTATTTTGAATGATAATTTTTCGTCTCAGATATTATCTGAATGTTTACAAAAAGAAAATACTTTCCATACCTGATGATGAACGGAGGAACCGTCGAAAGTACTTGCATATTTAAGGAAGACCTAATACAGTTTATAATTTTAAAAAACAAGGATCGTAACATTCATCGAGTGATTAGTGGGCTAATGCATTTTTAAAATTTAGTCAGCCAAGTCAATTCGCCATTTTATCTCATTAACTTTACTAATTTACTTTTTGTATGAATTATTCATTGTAATATATATATATATATATATATATATGTGTGTGTGTGTGTGTGTGTGTGTGTGTGTGTAATCGGCTATGGGTTAAATAGCGGGACATAGTCGGCTATTTAACGTTGATTGGCAACCATTCTAGAACAACAGCTCCGCATTCAAAACCTGAAAAGGACTGTTTATAGAAGTCGTCACACATATTGCTCACCTGTTCTCAGTATTCCTTTCTTTCGAAATGTGTGGATGGTTCTCCTTAGGCCATCTCCACTACAGTCAAATCATATGTGGGAAGTGTACATGAGCGTAAGCATGTGTAACATTAAATGTGTGTGTGTGTGTGTGCGCGTGCGTGTGTGTGTGTATCATATTATTTAAGTTGTGATCAGATTTTTGTGAATTGTGATGGACGGATGTGATGTACATCTTTAAAAAAAAATGAGATAATGAATTTTAACTGTTTGTTATAAAAAATAATCGCTCACATATTATTTACTAATAAGATTTCGCAAATTTTCAACCCGGAAGACGAAAATAAACAAATGTACTGTTTAATAAATGGACGGTCATCATTAAATAATTGTCGGATTTAATCCATTTCATAATATGTTGTTAATGACTACATTAAGGTACATGTTGTGAACAGATATGATTGTTCGGGAAAGATCGTCAAGGAATTGTTGATTACAGACAGTAATTCGGACTTTGCAAAAACAGGCGCTTCTTTGTGGATGAATGGTTAAGAGCACATCAGTTCAAATGATGGTTCCTATTGGGATAACAGGTTAAATTCCCGTCGAAGTAGCACATATTTTCTTCAAAATTTCTCGAACATTTACGCCGGTAAATGTAATTAATACTGTTTATTTAAAAGAAAAAGAGAGCATTTACTTGTATTTGTAAATCTTATCTATTAAAATAGCGTATAAACAGAATGAATATAGATATGCTAGAGTGAAAGCTAGATAGACGAGTCTCGTTCCAAAAGTAATGTCTCCTCTCTTATTTTTTCAACACTCTTATGTTTATGAATCTAAATAACCCGTTGAATTATTGATACTGCTTTGTTGGTAAGATGCATTAATTTTGAATTTTCTTAATTGGTTTATGTAAATTTTATTTTTATAATTATATTGTTCCTTTCTGTTACTGTTTTTGGGATTTTTTTCGTTTCGTTTTCATTTTTATTGGCGTTTGATATGTATTAATCGTCTTTATTTTCGGCATCATTCTTTCGTCTGTTAATTTCATTTTAGTTTTTCTTTCTTCCATCCTTCTTTCATCTATATCTTCCTGTTCCTCATTGGCTTTTCTTCAACCTTATTTCCTCTTCATATCTTTATTAAGCGGATTCATTATTTATTTTTTTCTTTTATTCTTTTCTTTCTTTCTTTCTTTCTTTCTTTCTTTCTTTCTTTCTTTCTTTCTTTCTTTCTAAATCTTCACTTTTCCCTTTGTCTCCTTAATGGGTTTTTCTCATTGCCGTTTTCTCTCTTATTCCTTAGCTTTCTTTCTCACTTTTTTATTTTTCTTTCATTCATCTTTCTAAATGTTCACTTTATACGCCTCATTACTGACTCCTGGACAGTGTTCGTTCTCTTATTCTTTCTTTATGGTTTCGTCTTTCTTTCTTTCTTTCTTTCTTTCTTTCTTTCTTTCTTTCTTTCTTTCTTTTCCTACTCCGTCTTCATTACTGGATCGTGATCTGTCCTATTTTCTTCTTTTACTTCTTCTTTCCTCCCTTTACTCATTATTTCTCTCTTTTCTTCCTTCTCCTTCTTTTCTTTCCTTTTCTTTCTTTCTTTCTTTCTTTCTTTCTTTCTTTCTTTCTTTCTTTCTCTCCTCCGTCTCCGTGGTTTCTTTCTTTCTTTCTTTCTTTCTTTCTTTCTTTCTTTCTTTCTTTCTTTCTTTTCCTACTCCGTCTTCCTTACTGGATCGTGATCTGTCCTATTTTCTTCTTTTACTTCTTCCTCCCTCTCTTTACTAGATATCGCTCATTAATTCTCTCTTTTCTTTCTCCTCCTCCTTTTCTTTCCTTTTCTTTCTTTCTTTCTTTCTTTCTTTCTTTCTTTCTTTCTTTCCTTTTCTTTTCTTTCTTTCTTTCTTTCTTTCTTTTCCTACTCCGTCTTCCTTACTGGATTGTGGTCTGTCCTGTTTTCTTTTTCTTCTCCTTTTCTTCTCTTTCCTTTCTTTTCCTTTCTTACTTACTTTCTTTCTTATTACATTTCCACTTTACCCTTTTAATGGATCTTGCTTATTATTTTTGTTTTTCTTTCCTTCTCTTTTTTTTGCCTTTCTTTCTCTTTTTACTTTCTTTTCATTTTATTCTTTCTTCTCAAAAGTTTTACTTAATCTTCCAATTCACGTCCAACGAAAATATCTCCAGGATCATCCTTTTTTTTCCACTAGAACTGGACCTTTCCCGGAACTTCTTTCCTCCCTGTCTCCTCACAAAAAAAAAACGAAAAAAAAACGAAACTCGCTGCAGAAGCATCAGCGGTAGCAGCAGCAGGAAGTCTTAATTAACTTGCCTTCGTTATCCTGTTGCAGAGGGTGGCCCTCTTTGCAGCGCTCCACTGATCGCTAATAGGATTCGATAGGGTCTGTAATTGCGGCCTGGGGCTGTCGGCGGATATCTGATTCTATTTGCTTTTTCCCAAATCAGGCGGCCAGAAAGACGAGGCACGCTAGCAATCTTCAGGGTCGCGTTTGGGCTCATCTAAGACGAGACATGGTTTAAGCTGGGAGCCTGGCAGAGAGTGAAGTAAGGATGAAGTAAATGTGGAAAAAATAGATTTTTTTTATATTGGATAGAAAATGTGGGAAAGACTGAGAATTTGAGAAAGAGAGAGAGAGAGAGAGAGAGTGGTAGATAGGGAGAGGGAGTGGGGACTAAAGAGGAAAAGTGTATAAAGTAGTAGAAGAGAAACTATAAGATTGGCATGAAATAGTCTAAAGTAGGATAAAAAAAAATGGAGGCAGAAATCAGAAGGTATGCAATGGAGCGCTAAACTATATAGATGTAAACTGAATAGGAAAACCGTGAAAAAACTGAGATTAATTAAATATAAGTAGAACAGAAATAAGACAAATTTATCAGATAGATAAATACATAGATAAAACAATGAAGAGGTTGTGAAAGAAAGAAAGAAAGAAAGAAAATACTGCGATAGATAGAACAAAATTAAAAGGTAGAAAGAAAGAAAGAAAGAAAAAAGAAAGAAGAGACTGCGATAGATAGAACAAAATTAAAAGAAAGAAAGAAAGAAGAAAAAAGAAAGAAGAGACTGCGATAGAGAGAACAAAATTAAAAGGTAGAAAGAAAGAAAGATAGAAATAAGAAAGAAAGAAAGAAGAGACTGAGATAAATAGATAGAACCAAATTATGATTGGCATAGATAGATAGATAGATAGACAGATAGAATTTGATTTAAATAAATTGACGTTGTACATTCAAATCAATATTGTAAATAAAGAGTCTAAATTTCTTTTTTCTCTTTTGACCGTGTCGTCCATTATCAAGTAGTGTATGTTCTCAACCGACAGCATTGCGTCACTAAAATTTAAATTTAAATCAAATATACACGTATCGTATAAGTGGCGTCATGAGTAAAACGACTCCCAAAAGAAACTTACATGATATACGTAGTTCAATTTAAATTCTAGCGTTATATATATATATATATATATATATATATATAATTAAGCAAATGATCGAATGTAGAAGAAACCTCTACAGAATGAACTAGACAGTCGTTTCGTCCTATATTTGAAATCATCAGCAGTGCGCATCCACAACCGAGAATTGAAACCTGGACCGTTACGATATGAGGTAAAACTCGTGTCAACTGCACCAACGGGCATCGGAAAATGCACAGCAACAAATTAGATTGGATATATCTTTGCTTATCACATATTCCGTGGTAAAACTTATCCGACTTTCTCTTACCCATAGGGCTGCGCCCCCAGGCGCCATAACTACTATCCCCAATCTGCTCTAACAGGAGCATTAGAAGCCAGTTCAAACTAGGATATGCAAGTGATAGAAATTATATATATATATATATATTATCATCCACAGACAGACTGTTTCGCTGTATCACAGCTCATCAGTGTATATATGTAGGCTCTTTAGTGTTATAGAACACAACTGGACTAGATGGAAAACTCTTACTCAAAAAGCCTGAGGTCTATTGTCTGCTTCGTCTGTCGTATTTATTTGCACCGACAGAGTGTATCAATAGTCCCGAAAAAGTTGGATGGTTCTGTATAAGCCCTCACCACTTTAATCAAATCACTTGTGTGGGTTTCGGCGGTTGGTTAGTTCGGCGTACTCATAAATTTCTGGAAGCTAAAGGCCACTATTTTCAACATTTCTTGTGTTTGTAGAGTCCAAAGATAATGTGTATTAATCTCGTGATAAGTGAATGAATTTAGTATTATAATAATTCTTCCTTTCCTGAAGTGTGTATAGATTGTTAGCGGACGTTGTTTATATGACAATTGCGCCTAGCAGAAACTGTCACCTTTGAGTGGTGACTTCAATGTTCACTTATATATATATATATATATATATATATATATATATATATATATATATATATATATATATGTGTGTGTGTGTGTGTGTGTGTGTGTGTGTGAAAGTGTATATAAATATAAATAAATATATATATAATTATTTATATATTATATGCGCGGTACTTATTAAAATTAATCAATTTGTCTGACGATCGCTAAAGCGTGAAACCCAGGGTCACACAAACTCATCTATCCATATATATATATATATATATATATATATATATATATATATATATATATATATATGGATGGATGGATGGATGACCAATTGTATCCGAGGATGCCTGTTTATTAGTTCGGGGCGGTTAGATAATTCCTGTTGCAATTACCTGCTCATGCATATTTCTGTTCAATACCCACAGAGCCCACCTGTGCATTTTAGTGCAACTATGCTGAGCGGGCCTTAGTTACTGTTTCCGGCAGTGAACGCTTTATCTAGAGGGATCAACTGTCTGAACAAGGCCAGCACGCTCATATTGGTCACGAGACTCGTGACTTCGTACTAGCACACGCATTGACGGCTCCGAAGGGGTTCCCCGCCTACCAATTTCACTCACTAGTAAAACTGAATAAAGTATATATATATATATATATATATATATATATATATATATATATATATATATATATATGTGTGTGTGTGTGTGTGTGTGTGTGTGTGTGAGAGAGAGAGAGAGAGAGTGTAATATAGGTATAAATATATAATGGAATATTGTAATTCAATGACAAAACGGATAAAACTAATCCTATTTGACGCCTTTGTCTATAGAAAGAATCCTTCCAACTAAACAACGCTTTTACTTTTCTATAAGTGTATCGTGAGGTCAGATGAAAAAGATCACTTTTGTAAGTTAACAAATATATTTTACCTCCCCCCCTCTCGTGCGCTTAGAAGTTTAGCTATATAAATAAGTCAATGTATCATCTATGTAAGGATGGAGTAAAGCGTTCATTTAAAAGTCGATAATTCATTAAATACCGTTACAGTTTAAAGTAGCCTTTGATTTTTACACGGTGCTGTATACAGACACATATACTCTGACCCTTACTTGGGTAGCAAGATGGATTTTACAAAGATACAAATGTCTTGGTTATTAGAAATATGATAAATAGTTAAATCATACTAATTAACATTGAATTAATTAGACTCTCACCATTGTATAAAAAAATCAATGAACATTTTTTTCTTCCTTGAAGTTAAAAGGAATTTTCTTCTCTCTTTCTTCCTCTAGTATGTGTGTATATCCCTTTATCTTTTTGTGTATGTAAATAAGCATTTTCTTCTTCTATTTCGAATTAGGAGTTTGTTTCTTTATTCCTCCGCTTAAAAGAGAGAATTGTCCGCTCTAATCTTTCAAGCCGTTTTTGCTTTTATCGATTCTGTCATCTTTGACATTATCTCTTTCATGTGGGACAAATTTTCCCCAAATATATATTTGACCACCTCTGCCTTGACGATGATTCTATAAAGTCGGGGACCATGCTCACAACTTGACGGACTCTTGCTTCTAAAAAACTGCTCCCAAACCTTTGATTATTAGCGATAAGAATATTTTTCTAACGAATAAGTAGGCTGGGAAAGTGTATAACCAATTTTGAAAGTAAAATTTTCCGATATTTATTGGACTTCTAATCTCGATCATTACTGAGAATATGCGCCTCTTTGGCAATCGGTATTTGACATCATCTGTGATATCATCAGGTCGGCGACAGTAACATCATTCATTTTCAGAACCTGTTTCAAGGAAGAAATTTGTATGCTGGGATCTAAAGACAGGACGTTGTCCCTCTATTAAAACTACTCAAGATCTGCTTGCTAGGAATTTGAAATTCCTGTCGTCGGCCTACGAACACACTCAACTACAAACTACGGATCTTCCGAATGTTTCTCCCTCAACAAGAGGCCTGAAGAAATCTTATGTGTGTTAAACCCTTATAAACTATTTACTTGCTTAAAGGACTTTTAGGCGCCCAGAGAAATGTTTTGAGCAAGTCTTTATATGAACACTTTTCTTTCATTAAATTAAAGGAATTTTCTTTCTCTCGTATTTTTGTGTATATCCCTTTATCTGTGTATGTAAACAAACGTTTTCGTCTTCTATGTTACACTCCGAGCAGGAGTTTGAGTCTTTATTCTTCCGCTTAAAAGAGAGAATTGTCCGCTCTAATCTTTCAAACCGTTGTTGCTTTTATTGATTCTGTCACATTTAACCTAACCTTTCATGTGGAAAAGCAGAGGCAAATTTCCCACAACACTTGGATAGGCAAATTGATTTTTACAAAAAGACAAATGAATTGACTATTTGAATTATGATAAATGTTTAAAAAAATAGATGAACTTTTGACATAATGCATAAATAGAATGACCATTGTAGATTTCTCATGAAATGCAATCTTTTATACAGATGTCAAAGTTTCATTTGGATCCATTATGGTGAATGTTATTGTATTAATTAGACTCTTACCATTCTATAAAAATAATTTCCAAACAACTGACACTTACGCTCTGGTAAGGTGTGTAATAATGGCATATATGTAATGAAACAATTTTCGGAAATTGCTTACTTCTCCAATATGTTGACCTCACAGCAGCATACAATTACATCAATAGACACTTCCTTTTGTCATCCATTTGAAACTACTTTACAAGCTCCAAATCCATCGAATGTCTGGATCTGATATAAGAACTATATCGATCCACAAAATCGTCCATGTCTGGCGAGGAATCCAACACTGAAAGATTCCAAACCTCATCATGCGTATGAGGAGGAGGAAATGAGAGCCTCAGTCTATTGAATCATAATCTCTTTTTAGGCTATGCTCTGCACATATAAAAAAGCACAAAAATGTGTGCTCTGATGATTTAAGCATTCGATACAATCTCCCAAATGAATTACCAATTAAAAACAGCATTCTTGCTTTTTCTCTCGAGACCAATGGACAGAAGATGACGGAGGCTATGCTGATGACAGGTTTTCATATTGCGGTTAAGAATTTTCTTGAACAGAAAAAAATAGCATCCTCTACTAAGTGTTCCGAGAAATAATTACAAAACAGAAACTATGATCTGAAATTGGAATGAAAGCAATGATGGCACCTGTCCTGAAACAATTATAGAAATTAAGGATATGGAATTTGTAAATATTAAACACTTCAAATATCTTGGTGCATGGATTATGTATTTAAAAAAATAGTATAGTAGATAAGGGAATTGAACACAGTCTTAATTGGGTTAATTTAGCCCAACACCATAAGTTACAACAAAACCAAAGTATTAACATAAAAACTAGAGTTTTTGTTGTTGTTGTTGTTGTTGTTTGGGTTATTTTTTTAATAAATCATATCGAAACTTTCACGGATGGCATGAATGTTTTTAAACTCGTTCAGAAATATCTAAATCTTTCAGCTCTATACAAATGATTTCTCAGATCAATGGTTAAAAATGGCTCCGAGCGAGTGAAGCGTATAGGTCTCAGTGAGAACCATTCTTCTTTGAACCTCTTGGACTGGCGCTACAGAAACATAAAGAAATGTACCAGACGACAGAAATTTCATTACTTGAGGACTTTCAAAAGCAGCAACAATAGATAGTACATGTAACTCGAGACCAATGGACAAAAGATGACGGAGGCTATGCTGATGATAGGTTTTCATATTCCGGTTAAGAATTTTCTTGAACAGAAAAATTAACATCTTCTACTAAGTGTTCCAAGAAATAAGACTCAACCATTACAAAACAGAAACTATAATCTGAAATTGGAATGAAAGCAATGATGGCACCTGACCTGAAACCATTATAGAAATTAAGGATATGGAATATGTAAATATTAAACACTTTAAACACCTTGGTGTATGGGTTATTTATTAAAATATATTAGCATAGCTGATATGGGAATTAAACACAGAGTAGATTAAGCTAGGTTTAGTTTGAGGAAGTCTTTGACATTTGCTTTATACTATAAATACACACACACGCGCGCAATCACACAGTGGTGTTGAAAACTTTTTAACTGAAGAACCTCTTCAAAAAAGGCGTATAAGGTTGGTATGATGAAACAACTCTATGAAACTGCTTAATTCTTCAAAAGAAAATGGTATACCTGCTATATTGACCTCACGGCAGCATACGACTATATCCATAGAAGACCTTGCTCGATGAGATGCTTAACCAATTCACAGTTAATTAGAACTTCTATCTGTCGTTGGCGGAAATCGTTGTCGAGCATTAGAGTGCTCATCTGTGTGAAATGAGACTTAGGTTGGAACTGAAGACAGGTTCGTAACCACCGCCTGCTAGAATGGGGAAATTCAGAAGATGGAGAGTCCTGGCTTTTCTTTAGGCCCTCTTCGTCTCTTCTATTTGTCTCCGGGTATTTTCGAAGGATGTTTTTTTTTGTTTGTTTTGTTTTGTTTTTTTGTTTTGTTTTTCGTGGACTGCTCTTCTCCAATTGGTTCTTTAGACACGATAACGAAAGTCTTTGAGCATGAATATTTTGTCTGCGAATTATTTCAGATGGTCCATGGGTCGCTACTCCATGGCACACACACTTCAGCTGAAACCATTCGCTGCTGTAAATCAAGCCTTGAGAGGCAGGTTCATGATGACAGCTTGCATCAAGCTGCCGATTTGTAACCATACGCAGAACGTTGTTTTGTCCTCCGGGCGTCGGAACGT
The DNA here is from genome assembly GCA_903632075.3 of Acanthosepion pharaonis. Taxonomy (NCBI): domain Eukaryota; kingdom Metazoa; phylum Mollusca; class Cephalopoda; order Sepiida; family Sepiidae; genus Acanthosepion; species Acanthosepion pharaonis. The sequence goes on along the minus strand of CAHIKZ030000993.1, from coordinate 559,079 downwards.
GCTTAGTCTTAGAAACATTACAACCATGTGTAGCCCTACCAGAAGACGGTGCTCCCTAAGGCAATGCATTCAGGTTCTTCGTGATGTGCATGCGCCTTCACTATGATTCACTATATACACATTATATACATAACGTGTTTTAGAAGACTTTTCAGTTTAAAGAGAAAGATAGAAAGATCATACGGTTTGCCTACGGTCTTAAAGACTCGAACTACAGAAGAGGGCTTCCAACAAGAAGGAAAGTAAGACGCATCAAGGTCTTTATTGTATAGTATAATGAAAACAGGAACCAATTCAGGGTATGTTTCTTGAGGACACTTACAGGGACACCATCATGTCTACATGTTTCATGGGAATCCAGTTTAGCAATGATAGTTACCTCAGATTTTAAACTCTCACAAGAGACATTGAAGTTTAGCTATGTAAATGACACTCGGAGAGTCAAGGTATCCACTGTGAAAAAAGGGTAAAATCATTCATTTACATGTAGATAATTCAATAAATCGTTATAGTTAAAGTTGACCTTTGATTTTGGCATGGAACTTTATTAGGTAGATTTCCGAAATAAATCATGGGAATATATATATTTATTTATATGTAACGTAATTAACCACATATAACACCTAATTCTTGCAAGATTTATGCCTAAGATTTAAGACTGCGTATTATATAAGAAAACTGAATATTAATTATTTTCCGGATAAATGCCTCACCATTTTCGGAATGCTATGACTGAAAGTAACTTATATTTATATTCCACACAAATTAATATGCAAAAAACATTTTAAATCACAAACTAGGCAATCTATTCTCCCTCTCTCCCCAAATACAGTGGCCTCTTACTAAATAGGAAACAGGAAATGAACAGGTTAAATATTAATATTTTAGGCGTATATAAAACAAGGTGGACAAACAATGGAAATTTCATTAGTGACAAATACAGAATCATACATAAAAGCGGAGAGAAAACTGAAAGAGGAGTAGGACTAATATTAGATAAGGACATGAAGAAATGCGTTCTGGGATACTGTCAACTATCTGAAAGAATCCTTGTTAAATAGAAAGATATCCAACATATCCATCATAGTTGCTTATGCACCGGCAAGACAAAGTACAGAAAAAAAAATGACTGTACGCCAGACGACGACATGGCTCAATGCAAAACGCCAAAATTTGCAGTCGTCATGGTCGAACTGAATGCCAATATTGGCAAGTAGAGAGATTATGAAATAGTTGACATATTTGGAATAGGAAATTTTAATAAACACGGAGGAATATAGGTTCATTGGTGCACAGCGATTGATAAGGTAGTAGTCATCACCTGATTTCAAAAACATTCAATAACTATATGTATATGTAAAAGACCAGGAGAAGAAACAAAAACCAAAGCGACTATATAAATATCAATAAGAGATTCGGGAATGCAGTTTTACACTGTAAAACATAACCAAATGCCGACTGTGGGAGCAATCACTTTACAGTGATATGTAAACTCAGGGTGATAATACGTCAATTGAACAGGGCCAAGGCATCCCCCAAATTGCAATACGACAGACTCCTGATTAACTCAAACGTGGACAGAAATATATGTACAGTGTTAAAATCAGATACAATTGATAAAATGAGAATGGAATCTGGATGTGAGACACAATAAGGGGAGCTTTAGTAATGTCAGCAATCGTCAGAGATCACCCCCAATAAAAATAGATAATGAAAAAAGAATAAATGTCAGACGATTTTCTCGACATGATAAAAAAGTGACATAAAACAATGCCATGGCATGGCACAGAAATGATGACTCTGCTCAAAGAGATTATGAACAAATGCAGGCAAGCTAACGAGGAATGACTCAATGAAAAATGTACAGAAATAGATAGAATCCGTATCACCGTTAAAGCGGATATATATAGAAAATCAGAGAACTAAGAGGACAGAAGACATTGTCATCAACAGGATGCATAAAATCCAATGACGGGACACTGATAATAAACAATGAAAAATATTTCCTAAAGGCAATAAATACATCGGATAAATCTTCTGCGATGAAATAGAACAGATAATACGGAGGAATATCCTTAGGAAGAGAAATATTAAAATCTGAAGTGGAATCAGCAATGGCCAAATTAAATAGACTGAAAGCAGCAGGTCCAGATGAAATCGTAATAGAGATGCTGGTAGTCTTAGATGATGTTGGCATTGACAAGTTTACAGATATAATGAATGAAATATGCAACAGGGCTGATATAACGTAAAAAACGATGTAGATCTATTTTAATAACACTGTCTGAGAAGCCTGCTGCAAATGAATGCGAACTCTATCAGACAATCATCCTAATGAACCATATAACAAAACTCATTATCCGAATTCCGACGAAGAGACTGCGTAGGAAACCGGAAACGGGACAAGAGCCGGATTTGTTAAAGGCACTTGAACAAGGAATGTGATATTTATGCTCAAAAGGATTTCAGTGAGATCAATACAAATGGAAGAGTATGTCTACCTGTGTTTTATAGATTATGCAAAAGCGTTTCAAAAAACTACGTTAGTATTACTGTTGGAACTGACAGATAATTTTGACATATTTCGGAGGAATATTCGATACAGAAACTATAAAAGTTCAGTAAATATACAAAAAGAGAAAGGGATGTGAGACAAGGATGTATCTTCTCAACAGATTTATTCAACTTATACAGGGAATTGATTCTGAGAGAATGAGCACTCCTACCAGAACACATAATTAGGAGCCAAAACCTTAACAACATACGATATGTAGGTTTCAGTGTTGATAGCAATCGCAGAAAGGAACCTACAATAAATACTCCGAAGATACTGTAGGAAAGCGAGAATAAAGGACTAAACGTCCATTACAAACGGACAGAATGCATGGTTGTTAGTAAAAAGAGCTGCCCAAAATTCTACTTACAGATTGGAGATAGGAAAATCAAGTGCAATAATTTAATATCTGTGAAATGTTTTAACAGATGGAAAGTGTGACATTGAAATCCGAAGACTCAATTTGATAGCGAAAGATGCTTCCAAATGGTAAGCAATGTATTAAGAAACGCGAAAATTTCGTTAGAATCAAAGAAAAGATTACTGAAATGTTATGTCATAAAAGTCCTCCTATATGACAGGGAATACTGGACAGTCTCCTAATGGAAGAAGAAAGGATTTGAAGCAATGAAAATATGATTTTACAGAAGGATGATGAGAGTGCGATTGACCGAATAGCGACAAAGTTTTAGAGACAATGCAAACGAACAGAACACTTATATTTAATTGTTATGATCCAGGTTAGGATCAAGGAAGAACAACACGGACACAAGAGTAGAAATAACGAAGGTATATTACACGAAATAATAATACAAGATGTGGAAGGTGTTAGTATGACAATCAGTCTGGTTTGGAGTGACTACTATCGGCTCGACTCGATTCGTCTCTCTCTCTCTCTTGAGAGGCGTAGTATGCATAGTGTTAGGAAGAGTTCATTCTGTAGTTATAGGTAAGGACCCATGGCATTAATGTCAGAGTTCTGAAGCACATTATGAGGAAAGAGGGCTTTAGCAGTTATAGAACAGACTGAAGGAAAGAGGGCCAGAGAAAAACAGCCCATAACCAACCTGTAGTGCTTCAGTATATGGATGGAAGAACAGTGTTTCGGAGAAACAGCAAAAAGACATGATTCATTAGGAATTACTATATCATACGTATGATCACTGTTGGCCTTGTAACTGAGAGACTGCCATAGCAGTTGCATCTATTTTGTCAGCTGAGGAGGTGGTTTCATCATTATCGATATATTTGTTGACCACAAAGACATATTTCTCCTGCTCCATAAATAAGGACGTCATCTTCACTGCTTTGCCACAAATTTCAAGAAGGCTCTGTCAAGTTTCCGATATGTATAGAAGGGAATGTGTAGGTGGAAGTTAGAAATTATTTTACACCTTGGCCGGATACTTGCTTTAGAATATCGAACGTGATAACCAGTTAAACTGTTCCCAGTTTCTTCTGCATAAAAGATTGTCATAAAATGTTCTGTTCCTATAGAGGATATTTGCTTATACCTAATGCAATA
>CAHIKZ030000993.1:537500-550000 GCA_903632075.3 Acanthosepion pharaonis | reverse complement strand
TTAATTCGTTACTGAAGGCCGTTCGTAACCCGAAATGTTTGTAAACCGAAACTATTTTTCCAGTAGAAATCAATGTAAAGAAAAATGTCAAAATACAATAAAATTGCAAAAGAAATGTATGCAACACGGCGGTTGACTCAGAAATTATTCCGGTCGTGTAAAACTCGGTTCGGCAGTGTTGTTCGAGAACCGAAAGTTTGGTTCGATAACCGACGCATTTTCATATCGAATTTTCTGTTGAAAACCGATTTGTTTGAAGTTTGATACGTTCGATAGGTGAGGTTGCACTGTATAACGCATTGTTTTTTGTTTCAAGTATACATCAGTGTGATACAAATCTACGTAAAATTTTATTTAAAGGGTTACCGAATATCTCACTGTGATACATGATGGTACATTTTACAGCATTTGTTGAAACATATCAGTAACTGATACAAAATAATTATTAAATTCAAGAATTATGATGGAATAATTTAATTTCAATGAATTATGTATACTATATACATTTTTCGGACTATCGTCCTCATCTTTGTTGCCATATTTATTACAAAGTTTTAACCATTGTACTCTCCAGCCTTCTTCAGGTTGTTGGAATGTCGAAGAATGCCGGAGTGTACAACGGCCAAAACGTTGTGATAAATATGGTAACAAAGATGAGGACAATAATCCGAACAATGTAAATAGTATACATAATACCTCATTGCAGAAATATAGACAGGTATGCAATGAATTATGTTATCATGTAGCTTCAATTATGCGTTTATTTTACTTATATAAATACAGTTTTTCCACCTCCTATCTTTGTTTTTAGTCTGGCTTCAGTTATGTCCCATATGCGAAACACGCATGGGCAACCATGTTTCTGTCGATTCATGAACAGGCAGAATATTTTCCCGCGATAGTTTGCCATTCGTTTTTGCAGTCGAATTAAGCTAAGGCTTAAGACCCAGTCTATATTGCTATTCAAGAGAAGGGGGAATATGGATTCATACCATACCCAAGGGTATTTGTGTGTAAGGGATTTTAACGAACCCGATTGGAATTCAAACTGGGTTTTAAGGTTTTCTATTGGCGATTACACCACACTGCACATAATCTTCTGGATCAGTGTTCAACAAAAAAAAAAAACGCAAACTCTTTCCTGACAACGTTTTGTTTCACCATTGATCAGAAAGAATGCAGATGATGTCCTCGTGACAACATTTGCATATTTCAGTATCATACGCCTTCGTAAATTTACGGCGCGTAAAAACATTACACTTTCCAACATTTCTATTAGTAGATTGTAGGGGACGTGCAGGATTGTTAGTTATTTAAGAAAGAATCAGAAGGATATTCTTTTTGGTCCTGCATCCCCAACAAATAAACGAATAAAACTTTAAATGTAAACAAGAAAAACGAGGCATATATAATTAAGAAACAATACAACATTTATATACAAAATCATCATTTACAATTGGTCAAAATCTGTGTGTGTCGTGTGCGTAATTGTATGTGGTATGGTTTAGATATTGAATGTGTCTTGTTTGATAATTTTCTTGTTTATGTCGAAGATTGTAATATGAAGGATAGTGGTTTTGTGAAAGAGTTTTTGGAGTAGTCTACCCGTAATCGTATTTTTAAGACTGACTGTATGAAGTTGGTAATTTTCTTTAACGTCTGGTCAGCGATGACTAAAACGGGAGTCGGTGAAATGTTACATCTTGAAAGTTGGTAATTACAGCTTCTCCGCTTCTCGGAAGGTTCAAACGTTTTTCCTTATATATCCACCGGGTGACTCACTTGAATTTGGCGCAATTTCAGTTTTGCACGTGAACTTAAAGTGATTGACCAATGGGGTTGCTTGCTTCGTTTCCTGCCGTTTTTATTGGTCGAAGCTTTTAGGTACCTAGGCGTACGTTTTGGACTCTGTTTTTGTTAGGTTGGAAAGGTAAGGATAATGGATGAGTCCACAAGATCATCATACTGTTCTTCAGCCAATTCCTTCGCAGTTTGGGGTAGCTTTTAGTTTTGTTTTTCGTTGATAATTTTTATCCTGATTCTGTCATTTCAAAACTTTTAAGAGTATCTGTTAGTATTTCTTGTTCTATCAGGTATTCTCACAATTTTCTTCTTGAGTCAGTTTATTTAAGAAATGAACAGTTATTATTTGGTGTTAAGTGACTTGACTCAGACCGGCTCCCTTGTATTACGGTATTCGAGGTCAGTGGAACAACTCCGGTGAAATTAATAGTTGAATTCTTTATTGCAGTGGTAAATGTCACACTCCCATTATCAACCTTACCTTATTTAACTGTGGGAATGCCGTGTTGATCGTTTAAAAAAAAAATAGAAAAACGCTCACTCGAATTCCATCCACGCTCAACACCTGAATCCTCTGAATAAACATTCCTACTAGAAATCAAGACATCGCAAAAAATAAAATATATCTTAAACAATGAAAACATGGAGAAAATTTAAGAACATTTCACTTTTACTAAAACTCCAGAGAATGATATATGAAGAAAAAGAAAAAAAAGAAAAAAAAGAAATTCTGATATTTTTACTTTTGTCTTTGATTTTCATTGGTTACTAAATTTTCATCTATAGTCGAATTGTATAGTTTAGTATAATTTGTCACTATCCGAAGTGTTGAAACAAAATGGCTATTTTTGTAGTGATTTTATAACATATTTATGTTATAATTTTTTAAATAAATAATTATATTTGCTCTACTTTGTATTGAGCACTCTTTTAAGAATAGTAATTGTTGGTTATTGGAATTTATTTCGTATACACCAATCCTATACTTGTATATATATATATATATATATATATATATATATATATATATATATATATATATATATATATGTGTTATATTACTGAAGTAATATAACATGATATTTTATTTTCGTCTCGTTGAGAAAGGACACAAACATGTCCCAAAATTCAGATTTTAACATCTTCCTCAACATGCTTTGGTCAAAAGACGAATAAATATAAAATAAATATTATTAGTTTTCTTATCAAAATTATTAATTTTGTTGATTTTTTATCACACAACTTTTCTTCAACGGTCGAATATATATATATATATATATATATATATATATATATATATATATATATATATATATATTATTTTTTAAAAAAAATTATAACATAAGTATGTTATAAAATCACTACAAAATAGCCATTTTGTTTCAACACACTCTGTGTCTTATCAAGTGATGATGTTGAAAATAAAATAAATGGTTTTAAAAGTTTCAGATTAATTAACGATCCTACACTAGGGGGAAACATATATATAGGTGTGTGTGTGCCTTTTGCGATAGATTAGTTACGACTGAGTAGTGGGTTCGATACACAATGTGCGCTCCTTAACCTCGGCCTTGTGCCACAACTAACCTATGTTTAGTAAATCATTATATATGTGTGTATGTATCAAATATTTATGATAAGATATTGAATAGGAATATAAATATACGCACACAAGAAGCATGAATACGAACTTATGAAATATATATATATATATATATATATATATATATATATATATATATATATATATATATATATATATATATATATATATATATATACCTTTTTAGTGTGTTTTTTTCTTCCTTACGTTTATAGAGGAATGAGTGTCTGTTAAACATCAGTGCATCTGCGTGAGTGTTTACAGAAAAGTCGTTCAGAAGCGAATAAAGACTCATAAAATTCTTACTTTAACTCAATTATTTTGTTTTGTAACTTTTTGTTTCCTGCACTTGGCACCCGATCGATATTAACAGAATTATTATGAGTTCAAGCCTTAGCGTTCCACCGTTCTTCCTGGTGAGTCAATGTGGAGTGTCTCCATGGAGCATATTGATTACTCTTTAAATATTTTTTTTAGTTTTTAACTGTGCTAACAGATTGGAACTGTGATAACGGTGAGTGATGCTCAGGTAACAATAAGTATAGCACTTCTTTGCTGTCGACGTCGCATCGTTCAATTATTTCGTATCTATCTATCTATCTATCTATCTATCTATCTATCTATCTATCTATCTATCTATCTATCTCAGATTGCTTCTATCTACATGCAATTCTTTCTTTCTTTGTCTTTCTTTCTTTCTCTCTTTCTTGTCTTCTTTCTTTCTTGCTTGCTTACTCTGCTTCTTTCTTTCTATTTCGTATCTATCTATCTATCTATCTATCTATCTATCTATCTATCTCGACTTGCTTCTATCTATCTACATGCGATTCGTTCTTCCTTACTTCCCTTCTCACTTTCTTTCTTGCTTACTATTTCGTATCTATCTATCTATCTATCTATCTATCTATCTATCTATCTATCTATCTATCTATCACGGATTATTTTCAATCTACAATATGCGATGTATAAAGTATCGTCTAAATTACGCAAAAATGAAAATAACATTGACATCTCATTTAAACTAATATATTTACCAAAATTACACAAAAGTATCTTGAAATATTAAAGAGTACATTTATTCAATAAAATCGCCATTGGCTCCATTCACCGTCTCCAGATGACTTTGGAATTTCTTACAACTCTTCTGGACGATCTCGTTGTTTAAGTTGTTTAAAGTTAAATGGAAACAGATTAACTGAATCCAATTAATTTCCATTTAAGCATTTTTTTTCTCCATTTACTGCAATAATCCGTGTTTTCATTTTTGGTGCTAAAACATGTTCTGTTGGTCTCTCGAACAACTGCGCCCCCCTCCAATCAATCGGGTTAAGTGACCAGATGTATGGAGTGATGTGGTCACAGAAATTGTCTTACAGCCATGGTTCTCCTATTTGTGTTGCATGGTGCAGAATCCTGTTGCCAGACATAGGATCTTCCAGCAGCCACTCTCATGACTAGGGTAGCATTACCACCTCAAGGCACTCGATGTAGGTTCCTAAAACCTACATCTAAATGTAGGTTTCTAAAACCTACATGCCCTCACCACCAGATTCGGTGGTTCTTTTATTATACAGAACGATCAGAGTGAAGTTTCCGAGTTACCATAGCTTTGTAATCGTCATTACACTCATTTAACTATTTCCGAATCCTCTGCACTGTCCTCAGATTGACGCTCAAATTCTTAAATGTTCGTTTTGGCGCGAATGCCAAGCAGTACAAGATACCTCTTCCAAATTTCAGTTGGAGTAAATTGTGTCATGATGCTCTTTTTATTCACAAGAAAAGACTGCGAAAAATATATATATATATATATATGATATTGAGCACTTTATTAAAAAATATAAAAAATAAATGTTTTTAAAAGTATAAAATATTGACAATTTATCCATCGCACCCTGTGTCTACATAGGATTGTTTCTTTCTTTTTTATTCTCCTTCTTTCTTTCTTTCTTTCTTTCTGTCTGTCTATTTCTATATATACATATACATATATATATATATCAGATTGTTTCTGCCTATATACCTATCTATTTCTGATTATTTCTATCTCTCTCAGATTGTTTCTATCTACCTAGAAAATTAAAATTTCTCTCTGTCTCCTTATATATATATATGTGTGTGTGTGTGTGTGTATATATATATATATATATATATATATATATATATATATACATACATATATATATATAAATATATATATATATATATAAATATATATATATATATATAAATATATATATATATATATATATATATATATACACACACACATATATATATATATATATATATATATATATATATATATATATATATATATATATATATATTGATCTCGGATTATTTAATTCTACCTAGGAATGAACCTTTTCTATCTCTCTCTCACTTCCTCTCTATCTCTATCTATATTGGATGGTTTCTATCGAGCAAGGATTTGTTCCATCTCACCCCATTCTTCTGCATCCTTTTAGTTCGTATTGGTTATATCTAACCAAGAATGTTTCCCTTTATCTATATATATGTTCTTTTTCGTCTCTCTTCAGATATTAATTTCTGTCTGTTTACTTCAATATCTTTATATCTGTCTCTCGATCTTTTTCAAGTATTTTCAGTATATATTCCTCAATGCTTGCGTTTCGTGTGTATACATATTAGCACAAACTAATAATGCTTAATATATACATTCTTATCATGATATCTTAAATTGTCATGGGTAAATATTTTCTCATCTGTTCTGTGATGACATTGACAGTACGTTCAATCTTTACTTGCCACTCCACACCTGTGGTTCATTAACAACGAAGCTCATTTTATCTATTTAGCCTTCTGTCTGTTTATCCACTAAGCACCCCTGCGCTTATTTGCTCACACACACACAAAAGGACGCCCACAAAACACACACACACACGCATGCATATATATATATATATATATATATATATATATATATATATATATATATATAGTTAAACCTAGTGAGCCAGACAACCTACCCACCTAAGCGTAGGTTTGTCTGGCTCACTAGGTTTAACAAGGTCTGCTCTACGGTTGTATTGAGCTGTTTTTAGTTAGTTGTTTACTCGTGTCGGTGTTTTTTTTTTTATTTGGGCTTTGGACCTGTATGCTGTACGATTTTTTTCGACAGACTTTCATTTTTATAGCTCTTTCTTTTTTTAAAACCTTTTTTTTTCCTTCGAGATTGATTTGATTATTGGCAAATCAAAATTTTTCGAGACAGTATAGTTACCTATATATATATATATATATATATATATATATATATATATATATATATTAAGAAATATAGCCCTAAGATATGCTATATTTATGGGGAAAAGAGCTCAATACCATAGATAGAGCTTGGGTAAATTTAAAACAGAACATTGAAGTCAACACTTAGAGGCGACAGGCTGTTTCATGATAGACACAATCATCAGGCCACGATCGTTGTGGCCTTACGATTGAGACTAGCATGAAACAGTGTTGACTTCAATGTTCACTTTCATATATATATATATATATATATATATATATATATTTTTCTCCTGCAGTGTTACATTAGAACATGCACATATCCACTACAGCATTGTACATTTTTGTTCCAACGTCAAAAAAAGGGGAAACCTTTTTTAGACGTCTCAACAAACAGGGAATCAGGCTCTTACTAAAAGTTGTTATCCCGAAATACACTTATCGGAGCAAATATCCTCTAATTCCGTTCTTCATCAAATGTTTTCTTGAATTTACATATAGAGATGGAATGGAATCTAATGCATTTTAGTGTTTGAACGCTGCAATCTTACCGTTCATTCTCTTAAACTTTGATATACATACACACACACACACACACACACATATATATATATATATATATATATATATATATATATATATATATGTGTGTGTGTATGTATACACAAAACACACGAGTGAAAACTTTAGAGAGAAAAAGAACAGGACAAAATAATACTAAACAAACAATATATTAGGCAAGAGGAAACGAGGCAATTCAACCATAATAAGGCAACAAATTAACGAAGAAAGAATGGTGTTAAAACGAAAAAAGACATACAGTCAAGTGATTTCATCGTTCTGACTTCAAGACGAAATAGAAGAAAAAACAAAACCAAAGTTTTAAACCCCAGTATACATATATGCATACCTATGTCATCTAATACCCCAAACATCATCAGTGTATTGTCCGGGCGAGAGAAATCATGATCCTTGTTTTCTATTCGTAGATTCGATTGGGATGTGGTATGAAATGTTCACTGTCCCTATATTTTTGGGATTAATGTACTACTTTATAGTACGCACATTTCATATTTATATATATATATATATATATATATATATATATATATATATATATATTTTTCGTTTATAGGTGCAGTTTTAATTTATAATTCCATGAACCATTCATACAAAAAACAAATATAGAGGTTAATGATTTAAATGGCGAGAATACATCTTCATAAACAATTTCAATAAGATACACTAATAATGATATGATATCATATAATGATCTTTATATAAATTGTTTGCATATATGTATGCTCCACATTTATAAATATTTGGGATTGTATGAATGATTCATGTAATTATATATATATATATATATATATATATATATATATATATATATATATATATATATATATGAATAAAAATGACAATAGGAAAACTAGTAATTGCTGACGCGTTTCGTCAATGTGGACTTTATCAAAGCAAAATACGAAAATGAAAAATTTTCCTATTGTCATTTTTATTCATAAATATTGTCTTCTGGTTAAATCGGAGAAATGTTCATATATATATATATATATGTATATATATATATATATATGCTGTAGGTCTCCGTCAGTCAAGTTTGACCAGGGGTAGCATCCTAGTTGTTGTTTGCTTGGGTGGAGCATCGACGTCTGTGACTGTAGAGGCCGATGCGGAAGTGACAATCTCTTTTGCAGATGTCGCATGTGTATTCTGTCTCTGGTCTGTTGGAGCTGTCACTTTGCTTTCTGCGGGTCCGTGTTTCCCTGGCGACTTGTGTCAGCTTCTCCTCCCCTGACTTGAGGTATTTGGTCAGGATTCCTCTCCATTCGGATCATATGGCTGCCAGGCTCTCCCTGGACTCTGTTTTGATGTCCACAGATTTCATCTCACGTACCACCGCTGTTGCCGCCCTGCTGGTCTCCTTCCAGCGACCAGCTCTCCGTACAGGAAGTCTTTGTGGATGGGACCGCCTGGCATACGACGGACATAGCCCAACCCACGGAGTCTGAGCAGTGTGAACATGCTGGGTAAGCCTATTCGAGACAGGAACTCAGTGTTGGGCATCTTATCTTGCCACGCTATTCCCAGGATGCGGCGGTTGCTTCTCATGTGTAAGGTGTTCAGATGCCTTTCTTGCCTGGCGTACGTGGTCCAAGCCTCGCAGCCATATAGCAGTGTACTGATAACGTAGGCGTTGTACACTGCCACCTTGGTCTTCACCGACAGCTTGGGGTTGGTTCACATACGTTTTGTGAGGCGTGTAAGTGTTGTGGCTGCCTTCCTGAGGTTGCCAGTGGTAGTGGAGCCAAGGTACGTGAACTGATGGACCGCATCGTGTTCATAGTTATTAATGCTGTTAACTGATGGTGTTTCGGTAGCTTGTCTCAGTACATTTGTCTTTGTAAGGCTGATGGTCAGCCCGAAGTCTCTGTAGGCCTGGGAGAAATGGTTCATTAGTGACCGGTGTTCACATTGGATGTGAGTCACTACCGCCGCAACGTCGGCGAAAAGCGTGTCTTTAAAAAGGCTTCAAGTACTTTAGTCTTGGCTCTGAAGCGAGCGAGACTGAACAACCCGCCATCTGATCTCGTACGCAGGTAAATCCTTTCTCTTTATGCGCCGAATTCATACTACATATGCAGAGCGAAGAAAATCCCGACAAGTGGGGAAGCCAGGATGCAGCCCTGTTTGACCCCACTGCAGATGTGGAAGGGTTGAGAGGTGCTGCCATTGAACCGCACAGTCCCACGCGTGACGCTGTGGAAGGACTCAATCAAGCTCTGCAGCTTGGGTGGGTAGCCAAACCTGGGCAGGATTCTGACAAGATCGAACGCCTTGGTGAGATCAATAAAAGTGACGTACAGGGCGTTTACCTCTCTCTGCATATCTCTCATATATATATATATACTTCTTTATTATACGATATTACATTCGCTACATAAATGCATTCACGTTTCGATGCGTATCATCGCATCTCATCAGGCGTTGGTGACTGATGCAGTTATGTAGCTGCTGCATATTTTCAATTGTAATATCCCATAATAAAGAATTATCACTCTACCGCTGTACTGAGCCCTATTTTTAAATTAATGTTTGAATCTATATTTCATTCATTCTCATTTCATCTGTATAACACACACACACACACACACACACACACACACACACACACATATATATATATATATATATATATATATATATATATATATATATATATATAAAGACCTACACCCACAGAGAAGGAAATAGACTAAAATGGAGAGGGTGTCATTTAGGAGAACCTTTTAGCCAACACTTTATCAAAAGGAGAACGTTGTAGAATAGAATTAAATTAAATAATCTATGAGACAAATTAAAAGCGAATGATGAAATAGCGAATATATATATATATATATATATATATATATATATATATATATATATATATAATTGTGTGTGTTTGTGTGTGTGTGTGTGTGTGTGTGTGTGTGTGTCGTGTGCATTCCAAACATATAACAACATACTTTGTCTTATTTCCGAAAATCATTTTACTCTAAAATTCAAACAGGTTTATCAATTCTCGTCAATCTCAAGATAGTTTACGTCCCCAGTTTACATATCGGAAACAACTTGCATCTACTTTAAATTTATATTTTCAGTTGAAATATATAGATAGATAGATAGATTCAGACAGACAGACAGACAGACAGACTGAACATAGCTAAATAGACTAAGAGATACAAACAGACATAAAAACAGATAGATCAGAAAGACAGTTGAAATTTTTAGAGAGAGAGAGAGAGAGAGAGAGAGGGATACAGACAGATAGACAGATAGGATATATTGAAGATAGATAAATAAATAAATAAATATGATCAGACTGGGATCGTCGGCAGGATTCGAACCTAGGAACGCATTTTCGAATCCTGCCGGAGAGCGCATATTTTTTTGAATAAGATTTTTCAAAATATCCGGGCCACTAGACGAAAATAAATAAATATACTGTTTGATAAATAAATAAAGCGCCTACTCAAATATGATTATCCACTAAAATTACCGTTTAAATGATAAAAATCTGTCGGATCAATGATATAATATAATATATATATATATAGTGTTATATATTTCTGATTCTGAGGAAGGCATGTATGAAAAAGCTGACATTTTTAAATGTTAAAACATATTATATTTGTGAAATTTATGAATAAAAATTAACGTCTATTTTGCAATGACGTTCATATTACTAAATGATAAATATTTATTTAGAGGATTAACGATGGATATCCTGGGAAGATGTAAATATAAAAATTATTGAACAGGTTGGAAATCGAATAATCTCCATGGGGAAAATAGATTCCAAAATATTTTTCGTTTCTAACTACCTGAACAAAAAGTATAACAATACATTTTCATTAATGGAATAAGTTTTATTCAATTCAATGGCGGGTAAACAACCGTGATTCCTAGGCGTGAAGTTGGTTAAAAATGAAAAAGCGTTTGAAAAACGTTCATTTGAAATAGCAAACTTCAACGAAGTTTCAATTTTGACATCTGTAAAAAAATGTTAAAAGCGTGGAAAATAATTCGTCACCCACAAAAGAGACGTTTGTGCACTCTATTTAGAAAGTTTGATGAACATAAGTATTTCTTTGTACAAATATTTTTCTCTAATAATCACGTTATACTTTGATGTAATTTCAAACAAAATTTCGATCTAAAATAAGTTTTAGACTCAAAATAGAAATTTGTGTTCAAGCCGGAAAATATTTTAAATCGCGAAATTTTTGAAAAAAAAATGAAAACAAATTAACTGAATCCAATTAATTTCCATTTAAGAATATTTTTTTCCTACATATTCTCCATCTTTTTATTAATTAAAATACCGGATTAACCTTGATTTAAATTTCTTGCGCCGAGGTTCGAATCCGGAACTCCGGTTTTCATTTTTTTTTTAATTCATTCTTGAGAACCGTAATAAAAACAAAATTACAGAAACAATAACACATAATAAAATAAATAGAAAAATAACTGTATTAAAAGAAATAAAATTAAATACAAATTTAACAAAACCAAAATTTTCTGACTTTGGGGAATTAAATGAATTACATCATTTAGCGTTCGTCCATAGTTTATGTTTCAAAATAAAAGAAAATAAAAAAATGTTCAGAGAAAGTCTCAAATTCAAAATTTCAAAAAAAACGATATTTTTCCTAAATGTGAAAGAATAAAATAAATAAAATTAAAAGGAACAAAATTTGAACATTTAATTAGATAACGTTCAAGGAACGAAACGCGTTATTATAGAAAAAGATTACCATTGTCTTTTCTGTTATCTATATTCAGAGATGTATTTTATTTATATCTGGAAACAAATCACATAAAAAATTACACAGACACAGGCACACACACACAGAGACACACACTC
Organism: Acanthosepion pharaonis; assembly: GCA_903632075.3. Lineage (NCBI taxonomy): Eukaryota > Metazoa > Mollusca > Cephalopoda > Sepiida > Sepiidae > Acanthosepion > Acanthosepion pharaonis. The sequence continues at coordinate 537,914 of CAHIKZ030000993.1, read as the reverse complement.
TATATATATATATATATATATATATATATATATATATATATATATATATAAAGAACTCATCGTTTTTCTTTACTAATCGACAGATTTTATTTCAAAATCTTTTCAGGTTAATAAAAGAAAAAAAATTCATCATTTTCTTACAAATTGCTTTGTTTATATTAGGTTACTAAACTTAGTAGATATGTATACTTCTTTCTTTCTTTCATATATAAATATGCATTTAAATATATATATTCATATATTATATATGATCATTGGGACATTAGATGGGGTGTGTGGGGAGATCTAAAATGTGTAAGATCTAACGACGGTTTTCCTTAACCAGGTTCGAATCTTGACGCAGAGAGCATATTTTCCTTTAATAAAATTTCTCGAACATGCAGAACAATAGACGAAAATAAATAAATACATTGT
>CAHIKZ030000993.1:505000-535000 GCA_903632075.3 Acanthosepion pharaonis | reverse complement strand
CATATGTATTTTTGTTTGTTTATATTTTGTCTCCATGTAAGCATAACCTGAGGCGATTCCAGCATTGGGATGTGGGGAAATGTCTTGAGATTTTTATCTTGGCTGAAGAAGTGCTTAATCGGCATCAGTAAGAAGATTCGGCAGAAACTGGCCAATTATTCGAGCCTTTTAGAATGCAATTTGCCCGTTGGCCAGACGACATTAAAACAGCATACAGAGCAAAGGGCCTATTTTTAATTTAAGTCTAAAAAGAAAATGGATCAGACAGAGTTTATATCTGAGTTCATTTCTTCTTTTATCTTTCAAGGAGTTGTGTACATCAAACATTGCATGAGAGATTTCCAGTAAGTATCTGCGCCCTTGCATTTCTATCTATCTATCTATCTATCTATCTATCTATCTATCTATCTTCCGATAAGGTCTTATTCTCTTCATATCTATCTATGATTTTCTCTCTACCATTCTACGTTGGTCACTTAAGTATCTATCTTTCTATCTATTTGTCTATGATTTTTTTCTGTCGTCTTATATATATATATATATATATATATATATATATATATATATTTTTATTGTAAGAGATTATAAAATAAAGATGTTGAAATCGCTATACAAATACTTTCATGTTTCAATACTATGTTTCTTCTTCTTCAGGCCATGGTAAGTAACTGGTAATTAAATGATTTTTAAGGAAATTTAAAAACAAAGTGTTCTCTTTTCCGAAAGTTAAACTAGGGACATAAGGTCAGAATTAAAAATAAACTTGTGGGTATGTCTTGATTAACCAATTAAATGTCAGATCTACGCTAAATAGAAAAGTAAACTCAGAGGGTGGAGGTGGGGGAGTTACTTTTTCATGTCATGATAAAGCGGAACATAGACAGGTTATCATTGACGATTGCAGAAAATATGTCAGCGACAAATATATCGTGACTGTAGACAGATATGACTTGTTCAATTTAAGATGTTAATAATACTAACTGGACGGCAATACATAGCGATATTAAAGCTGAATAAACAAAATAAAGTAATTCCCCATTGAGGGTGGATATATATATGCTAATAAATTATGAATATAAGAAAGGGTAATACGTAATTTTTTTAAATTTATCTATATTTTAAGGTAAAAGATAAACTGTACCGGCAATTTACTGTTAATTAACTCCTAGAGATTTTTTGTCAGCAAATTTAATAATTTGTAATTTTTCATGTAAGCATAAGGAGAACGATTCTTTTAAAGATTTACAAGTTCTAATTTTTAGTATGTTCTATTTTACCGTAGGGCTTTTATTAACATCTTTTAAGTTCTAAAGATATTTAGAAAGGGACGTCCTATTTCCATACGCGTGAATACATGTTGGTACCACCTAGTTTTAAAGGAATTAATGGTACTCCCGATATAACATTTTTAACTTTTGGATTTTCTATAGTAGAAATACTGCATAGGTAAATAAAAGAGTGTTTGACATTTGATTTGCAACGGACATTCGTTAGAATGGCTACCATTACACTTGATGGTATCATCTTCGTTTGCCGCTTTGGAATGGCAATTATTACTCAGGTTTAAATCTTGAATAAAATATTAAAAAATATAATAATAAAATTTTAATCATTACAGATTAAAAATTTTATTATTATATTTTTTAATATTTTATTCAAGATATCAGCTACAGATTATAGCTTAGTTTTAGTGTATTTCTATTAAAAATATTACTAAGCGGTTTGTTTCTGAGGAAGTGTTTCTCAATTAAATGGAAAAAAATTCTGGTTAAATGGGAGTGTGTACCAAATGATTTTTCAGTTTCTATTATTATTCCTACTATCGCTGCTATGTTTTATATATTTGATATCAGTGCACTTATAGCAACGATATATATATATATATATATATATATATTAAGAAATGGACAAGGTCCGACAATTTATTTATTAAAGACATATTTTATGTTTAACGTTGTTATTTTATAGATACAAGTATTTAAGCAAATGCTCTGTTTATGATAAACAGTATTAAATAACATTTACCGGCCTGAATGTCCGAGAAATTTTCATAGAAAATTTTTGTTCTTTGACAAGATTCGAACCTGCATCCTATACGGAACCGTCATATACGCTGACGTGCCTTACCGCTTAGGCTACAAAGAAGCGTTCGGTAGACAAGGTCGAATTTACTGCTTATAAACCCCCACGAGCCACGATTACTCTCTCCAAGCCGCTAAAACTAGAGCATTAGAAGCTGGTTGAAGCAAGGATATAAAAGTGATATAAATTATTAGGAGGATTTGAGATAATCATAATTAAGTAATGAGTTTAACCACGGAATTTGTGACCGAGCGGCGCTGTATAGAGTCTAATTCCTTATCTCTTCGTCACCGAGGCAGGTGTTATACTCGGTATGACTTTTGTTTCTTGTTTTTGTAGGTAAGAATAATTGTTATATTAGCATAATTCAAACATTATATCAAACAGGCAATTATTCTTACCTACAAATACAAGAAGAAATCTTCATAAACATATTTAAACCAGCACTAAATAGATCATAACCCCACACGCAAAAACACGCAACATGCACACATAATGGCCAAATATAGTGCTCGAACCACTCGCATGCATGCGCACACGCTCACACGCGGTAGTCTGTGGAGCACGAATATGTATACGCATATTGGCAAAAACAAATGACTACTCACACAGGCACGCACGCAAGCCCTACACAACGTAGGAAGTGTGTGTATGTGTATGTGTATGTATATATGTAAGTATATGCGAGTGTATGTGTGTATACTAATTCTTTATAATAAAACAGGGTATATGTATGGGGACGGAATGCGCGTGTACATATGCATACAAGTGTATATATGCACACATTGGCAAAAACAAGTCTACATACGGGCACACAAGCGAAACCTACACAACATAGGAATTGTGTATACGTGCGTGTGTATGCGTGTGTATGTATGTATATATGTGTTTACTAATACCTTAATATAATACAGGATATATATAGGGAAAGGGAATATACGTATACATACACATGCTGACAGGAACACACACAACACAAAAAAATGGAAATAAATCGAAGAACACACAGGAATTATTAAAAGATAAGAATACAGATGATATCTTTCCTCGCCCTTTCTCGGACTAATCTTAATTGTTTTATTATCCTTCATGAAGAAGAACATTCTCATTGCCAGTTCAAGGATGACATTTAATGCTTAACATCGAGAATGTTTAACACCGAAAAACATAAGAAAAATTAATTCCTTTTAATAATATGTGGAAATATTCACGCTTTGCCTGGTGAAGGTCGCGAGATCGGAAACCCGTGTAGCAAAATTATGGAAAATAAGGCATAATATATTTTTAAAAAGTCCACATTACAACAAAAAAGTTCGCGGTTACTCTCTTCTTTTTTAATATATATATATATATATATATATATATATATATATATATAATGATGGACCCTCCCGTCGGTTTCGGCGTATGAGGTTCTGACAACTTAATTAATTCAGTTATGAAATTTTGTGCGATAGTCTTCAGTGGCATTTATGACCTGCAATTATTTACAAAGGAGGCCGCATATGGAGCAAGAGTTAGGATTGTGGTATATATATATATATATATATATATATATATATATATATATATATATATATATATATATATATATATATATATATAAGTGTGCCTCTGCCAGGGATCGTAATTTCAACCATTTTTCCCATCAGGAAACCACTATTTATTCAAAGTGTGCCTCTAGCAGTTCCCTTACGTACCCAGTCTGACAGGTTAAGGATAGAATTACCCATTAGGGAAAGCACTTTTTTTTCTTTGGGACTTCTCCGAATCTATATATAATATATTTATTTTTCTCGTCACTGTGTAAAGCACAATGCAATTGGACATTGTAGTTCTGTAGTTGACTACGTCCATGCATGCAACTTTGAATTTTGTTTTCATCGTAAATGGACTAGAAACCATAAAAGGGCTTAAAAGCGGGAAATCCCGCTTGAGGGCAATACTGTCACTAAACAATGTTCTTTGTCATGCGTGGGTCTCAGCTGAACCAACACAAACAGTGGGTTTCATGCCTATCAGAATTTGTCAGTGATTCCCTTTTGGTAAATGTCCATTATATGAAGGAAAAGATGGTAAGTCCAGAACTGACTTTCCCAAAAGACTCCATACATATGGACCACGCAGTTTGGCGTTTTTTTCAGGAAAAAGAAAATTGCATTCTAAATTATATCCTTTTCTAATTTAATCCCATCCTTCTCATCCAATACAGAAATGTATACTTTCCAATTTTAATCCCATTCATCTGTCTATTTTCCTATTTAATACCATCCTTTTAATCCCATCCAAAATATATCATCTCCTATTTTAATCTTACACTTCTAATCCTTTTTTACTAATACCATTATTCTAATCCAATCCGGAAATGTATCCTCTCCTATTTTAAACCCATCCTGAAATGAATTTTTTTCCTATTTTAATCCTATCTTTTGAATCCCATCCTCAAAAAATCTTATTTTAATCCCATCTTTCTAATCCCATCCTGAAATGTACCAGTTCATATTTTAATCCCATCCGGAAATGTAACCGTTCCTATTTTAACCCCATCCATCTAATCCCATCCGGAAATGTAACTGTTCCTATTTTAATCCCATCCTTCTAATCCCATCCGGAAATGTATCCTTTCCTATTTTATCCCATCCTTCTAATCTCATCATAAAATGTATCCGTTCCTATTTTAATCCCATCCTTCTAATCCCATCCTGAAATGTATCCTCTGCTATTTTAATCCCATTTCGAAATGTATCCTCTTCTATCTTAATCCCATCCTGAAATGTATCCTTTCCTATTTTAATCTCATCATTCTAATTCTATCCTGAAATATATCCATTCTTATTTTAATTCCATCCTCAAAAATGTATCCGTTCTTATTTTAATCCTATCCTTCTAATCAATTCTGAAATATATCCGTTCCTATTTTAATCCCATCCCTCTAATCCTATCCTGAAATGTATCCTTTCCTCTTTTAATCCCATCATTTTAAACCCGTTCTGAAACATATCCTTTCCTATTTTAATCCCATCCTTCTAATCCCATCCTTCTAATCCCATCCAGAAATATATTTTTTTCTATTTTAATGCCATCCTTCTAATCCCACCCTGAAATGTTTCCTATCTGTTCTGACCAAGTAATTGGTTAAGAAATAACAAAACAAGAGGTTGCAGATAAATAGTGTATCAGTTGACCAGCGTTCAGTCAATATCACTGTTTCCCTGAGGCTTACATTTCCTCCTACTATGTTACGTGTTGTTTTCCTCTAGTCCCGTGAGTATCAGATTTTCCACGCCCTCTATTCTCATTATATGCCTCAGAAACCTCAACTGTCTCTTCTTGACGTTAAGCAATAGTTTCCTTTTTGTATCCATTTCCTCTAAAACTTCGTCGTTGCTCATATGACCTGTCCATTCTATTCTCAGTATCCTTCTCTAGAAACACATTCCTATTTCTTCATGTTTCTCCTTCATCTTTGAGGATATCGTCCAGCACTTACTGCCATATAGGAGGAGAGATATCATGTAACAGTTTAATACACGTTTCCTTTACTTCTAGAGAAGTTTTTTTTTTCTAATTCTTCGTAAGCGGCTTTGCTTTTAAAACGCATATTTGGCTATCTCAATACGCCTTCGGATTTCAGTGTCACACTTTTCATCCTTTGTTAAAACACTTCCCAGAGGTATTCATAATTGTTGTGACCAAGTAATGGTTAAGAAATAACAAAACAAGAGGTTGCAGATAAATAGTGTATTGAACAGTAAATACAACAGAAGTGTGTTACACGACTTGGGAGTGTGTGTCAGTTGACCAGCGTTCAGTTTATATCACCGTTAATATTTACCCCCCACACCCCACCACGAGGGATATATGTGGCACAAGGCCGACTTTAACGTGGGTCATCCAGACCGGTAGGCTCGGCAAAAAAATCCCCGTACAACCCGCATAAACAGGTTTGGGTCTATCTATCTCCTCGGACGAAACTCGGACTGCGAGTCTTACTTTTCCTACTAATTTTATAGTAAGTGGAAGAGTCCACAATAGCCTCATTAGAGGGAGGACGCCACAACAATATCATATTTTAATACCTTCATTCTAATATAATCCTGAAATGTATCTACTTTATTTTATCTTTCTTTATTTCTCGTTTGCACACTAAAATCATTTCAAATGATTTTCACAAGGGGCGCAAATGATTCTCTAAGGGAGTAGTCCTCCGAGAGCACTCCTCTTGAAAACAGACCTAATGTTACCTTGCTGTCGTTTTAAACTTGTCAATTTGAAGTATTAATCTCCTGTCTCCCATGGTAATTCCAGTCTCACAACCACAACGCGATAGGTGCTACTAGAAGGAGGATTTTATGAACTAGAGGCGCTAGCTCAACCCCTTTTGAATTCAGAGTAATCCTTCTAGCCAGGATGCCAAACAAGTTTAGAGGTTCATAATTTTCCTAATAGTAATTAGGTATATGTTAACGCGACGAAATAGGAGGAGTTTGATCTGGGCTAGACCATAACAGAGACGCCATGTTTTCGCCTGATCTAAACTGTCGGTTTAAACCGCTACAATGTCATGGTGTCAAAAATCATAACACTTTCTTCAGGTTATTAAATCTTTAGCTTTTGAATCGTTCCTTAAGTTCTTTTAATATTTCGCATGTCGGCATTAAGTAAAATCAAATCAGGTATGGATTCTCAGTTCTTCATTTTAAAACACACTTGCACATTATTTCTTTGTTTATTTTTTGTGCATTTGCAGAAGGAAAACTTAGAATCGTTTCATCTCTAGGCTGTCAGTGATTTGAAAACAAAATAAAATAAGTCACATACTTCGTCAAAAATGGAAATTCAAAAAATAGTACTGAAAAATTTAAAAAAAATGAACATTGACAAAAAAATGCCTCCTTCGTTAACATATAAAATTATATAAAAATAAAATAGCATTATTTTAAAAATACATGTTGTGCAAAACAAATTCGCCGAAAGGTAGACAGAAAATAACTTGTATATATCAGATTATTTGATTAAAATAAAAAGTCAAAACGAATAGAAAAAAAAAACGCAAAGTCTTTTAAACTTATATAAAGAATTTATTACGTAAAGCCTCAATAGAAGGTTTTTAATTAACAAATTAAATTAACACGCTGGAAATTCAGATTTTATCAATTGGCACCATTTGTTTATTTGCAACAAAAGAAATTCTTGTTGGTTGGTCGTTTGGTTAGATGGCGGCGGTGACGTGGGTAGATGCGTGGGAAAAGCTTGTACGGAACATGGATGTATTGAGAAAAACTTATCGTTTCGATAATCGAAAAGAAAAACGATATGATAAATTAGATTTATGCTTTTAGTTTTATTTTAATTATATTTTACTTCGTTCGTAGTTTGTCTTCTCACCTAATGGAGATAGAATATGGGAAGTTACACACAAAATCGTGCACACGCAACGATATATTGCTATAACAGGCATATATACATACGAGCACGTACACACACACACACACATATATATATATATATATATATATATATATATATATATATATATATATATATATATATATATAGAATAGAGAGAGAGAGAGAGAGAGATACGGGGGGGTGCTTTTGCACAATTCATGGTCCTATAGCTTTCTTATATATATATATATATATTTATTTATTTATATGTTTGCCTGTGTGTGTGTATGTGTGTGTGTGTTTGTGTGTGTGTGTGTGTGTGTGTGTGTGTGTGTGTGTGTGTGTGTGTGTGTAAAAACATATTAATCAATGTTTTCGTACTGATTTCTTCGATTACCCTTTCGTTTGATTTTGTTTTATTGACCAACTTACCTACACTAATATATATATATATATATATATATATATATATATATATATATATATAATAAAGACAGACCACGTTAAGATTCCATGTCTGTCTTTTATTCAAACATATCTACCTCTAATTTTACATTACCTAAATTTGCATAAACTCTATATATCATCCTCCTCAGGTCTATCCATAAACAGATTACCTAAATTTGCATAAACTTATATATATATATATATCTTTCTCTGATATATATATACACATTTCTCATATATATATATATATATATATATATATATATATATATATATATATATATATATATATATATATTTATATATCATGTATATATATATATATATTGAAGTTGTGTTCGTATATATAAATATACATATATATATATATATATATATATATATATATATATATAGAGAGAGAGAGAGAGAAGAAAAGAATAATATTCATTTTTAATTAGAGTGGCACTTCTAAAATCAAAGTTAAGTCTAGAAGAATGAAAAATTAGAATTATTATATACTTACATACATAAAGCACTATTACGTTTTTTTTTTTTTTTAAATTAAGCTTGAAATTCATAAATTTCTTGGAACTTCGAAGAGACGTGTCGTCTCTCCTTGAATTCGGAACGCCATAAATAATACTAACGTTTGTTTAACATATCGAATTCACGTGTTACCTGATTAAGCAATAAAAATGAAACAACACACACAAAAAAAAAAAACAGGATTTATTTTTTTTTCTTTTTCTCCATATATCATTCTCTGACGAAGCTTTAATAAAGAAATGAAATTGTAAAGAAAGGTAGGGTGAAAGTGAAATGAAAGAAAACAGGAAAAAAAAAAGAACATGACACGATTTACCAGCAAAACAGAAAGGAAGGAATTAAATTATAATAGAAAAAAAAAGAGGAGGAAGAAACATCTCCGGAGAGACGCTTAATGATGCTTTCTTCGTTTCAGGCCTGGTCAGGTCCAGTTCACGTTGGTTTTAGTCAGAAGTGACCCTTAATTATAAATTTAAGCAAAGTCGATATCAAATTGTGCGCTGAAATACTGTTCCCCTTGCTTTGTTCTGCGAGAGTCAAGGGTCACTAAGCTGAGATAAGAATTCCTACTCAGCGTGGCCATTGAAACACATTTAAAGCAGACACTTCAGAACTACTTACGCCGGAAGCCGTATTGATCTTGCAAAGTCACTTGTCATTGTCGTTTTTCTATAACCTTCTTTTCATTTTACCTATAACGTTCTGCTTTTCGTTTAAAGCATGGAATTCTTTGAATAATTCTTATTGGGTATTAAAAAGATATTTTATTTTCATTCTTGTAAAACCATTTTTTCGTTTAAACTGATTTTTGTTTCATCTGCAATTTTTTTTTAACCCTTTCTATCTATGCCTGCCCAGGGTGTAGAAATTCATAACTCTTTATATGAACTAAGTGGAACGAGGTTAAACTGTGTTGAATCCGGCTAGGTTGGGGATGGATCATATTACAAGATTTGTCAACCCACAGACTTGACTGGTTCCTGTTAAGTATATAGTTGTGGTGACAGTTAAGTGATTAGTTGAAAGTGTCGGAGTTAACTCCTCCTTTAGTTCGTTAACCCTTTCACCAGGGGTCTCTCTTCCCTGGCTATAAATAGTCGGTGACCCTTCGCCTCTTTCTCTTTTTCCTCAGGCTTTCAGCCTTACCACCTCGCAAATGTAAGCGCTCACAGAGATAGCGTTTCCCAAATGCTGGGAACACGCTAAGCACAATATACACGCGCGCGCGCACACACACACACACATATATATATATATATATATATATATATATATATATATATATATATTCACACACACACACTTTGTCCTTTGTAACTGTTCCATGTAACATGTTATTAATATATATATTGGTATACATATGTTTATCGGTCTTGTGTTTGTTTTTTGTTTATTTTTTGCCTTCGTTGGACTTAATTAAATTCCAACTTTTTCATGTAGGTGGACCGGCTAGCAGGAGAATCTGAACCCTCATGTGTTCTTCTACGTCTAATCAACAACATCACAGCCACGGTCCACTACAAAAGGATCTTTCATCGATGTTTTTCTTTGTCATTGCAAAGTGATTATCCTCTTCTTCTTCTTCTTCTTCTTCTTCTTCTTCTTCTTTGTGCTGTGTCTCTTCAGGACGCTGGCGATCATGGCTCTCCTCAAATTCCAGTCCTTTGTTGTTTTTAATAAGTTTAAATCAAGCCAACTAAATATGTTATGCGTCATTTACCTTCAAACTGTCCTACGAGTAACAAACTTTCCAATCCCTCTTTCCTCTTTATGTGTTCTAGAGATTTCAAATGTCTCTTTCTGATGTCAAGTTTAAGTATCCTTTCTGTTTCCATTTTCTGTAAAACTTCGTTGTTGATCACATGTTAAGAATTCTCAGCATTCTTCTGTAGAATCACATTTCCGTTGCTTCGTATGTTCTTCATCTGTGAGAAGATTTTCCAGCATTGACAACCGTATAGGAGAACTAATATTACATAATAGTACAGGACTTTTTTCTTTGTTATCAAAAAAATTTTTTTCTACTTTGCTTGGCTTTTGAAAGGCATCTTTCGCTATCCCATATACCTTCTGATGTCAGTGTCGCACTTTCCGTTCCTGAAGAAATATCTTCCCAGATATTATAATTGTTGTAATTATTTGATTTTGGTATCTCCCATTTGTAATTTGCCTTTTTAGAACATCCTTTTGCTAACAACTAAGTACTCGGGCTTCTTGCAATTCATATTTAGTCCTTTGTTCTCGCTTTCCTTTCCTACATTCTGTAAGAGTTCTTGCCTTTCTGTGTCTAGTATAAACACTGTGTCATCCGTATATCTTACATTGTTAAGATTTTGGCCGTCAATAATAGAACTTGGTAGGACTTCTAATTCTCTAAGAATTCTTTGAGTCAAGTCACTGTATCCAACCAGCGATTTTATCCAATGGACCATGTGTCCTTGATTTGTGAGTTCAGTACCTGGCTACGGCAGTGGTGAACAATATATTGGATAACTGAGACATCGGGAAGAGGCCTGGCACGTGGAACTAGAACAATCTACCCCCGTGGACGAAATAAAGGGTTCAGTTCGAAATTCCAAATCACCTAAAGAATGTCGGAGCGTACAACGGCTGAAACGTCGTGAATATAGCAAGTAAGATGTGGACAATGATCCGAACAATGTAAATAATGTAAAGAATTACAATACATCATCTCAGAAATATAGACAGGTATGAGAAAAGTTTTCTTGCTCCTTGTCTCTGTTTAAAATTTAACCAAATGACCAAGCATCCGGATTTTTTTTGTGGGGCGGTATGAGGACATTTTTGGGGGTGAGGCGGTATGAGGACATTTAAAGTTCTCCTTGTAGATGTTTTCAACCATTTTATTCTCTTAGGTAGAGTATCTATCTATCTATATATATATATATATATATATATATATATATATATATATATATATATATATAATACACCATACATGCACATATATTTTTGTGCGTAACAATTGAGGAGCTGGTTACAAAATAACAATGACCCACCTAGTACCGTGCTAACTTGGTCCCGTTGACGCGTACTGATGTCGCTGTCGAAGAGGATTCGTATATATAATACTCCACATAGAAGACTGCTTTGTTCATTTTTAGAAATTAATTTTAAACTTTAAAAATTATAATTAAAAAAGTAGGGAAAACAATTCTTGTAAGAATTCATTTGTCATCGAAATAGTATTTTTTTTTATTCATACTACATCCTTCATTTATATTATTAATGATAACAATTAAAAGCTTATACAATTGAATAATTAGATTGTTTTAATCCAGTTTTTATGTTACGATTCGGAGCATATCTTGTGGAATTTGGTAATAGCTTGAGAAAAAAAATTAAAACATATCTGATGATACGTTGATCTTAGTAGAACGAGAAATAAGCAGACTCTGAAATGACTGATTGAATCTACGCACTCTCAAGGTTTACACAACAAAATATTGTGCTTTGTGAACTTTTGCAGTAAACATAATTTTGGTTGTAAATATGTAACACTTATGAGGATAATATAGGAAGATCTTTCCTTAGGTGTTTATACATTGTACACTGTTCAATTATTAACGCTAACAACGAACTATATTAAATTACAAAATTTTACTTGGATTAGACGAAAATTACAATATAATACATATTACTAATAATACATTCCTTCTTGTCATCAAATTTGACGGCACGGTTACACTAGTCATAAATAATTTCCATATTTGTGGATCAAATATCTTCTTTGTTCTTTTTGGCTTATTTTAAAATCATTTCACCCAATGCAAGGCAATAAAGCCACTAAGACACAAAAGGTTTAATGTGAAAGAATAAGTAAAAGAAAAAAACGTTATTAATGAGCGGCGATAATAAAAGAAGAGAAATCAAGAACACAATGGATAACGATTAACATTGCATTTAAAATTTGAAGGTCAAATTTGGCTGACAAGGAAGAAGCCGGAAGAAATTTCCACAGACCAGAATTAATTGAAAGGAAACAGTTAACATAGAACGTGGGGAGGCATATAACCAATTCATCTGTAAATTGATGAGGAATTGTTGCCAACCTAGTCATGAGCTTAAATTTATAACATCTAAGTGCTATAGAGGACAATTCATCAGAACAATTACTATGGAATTATTTATACAAAAGGCAGAGGAAAACTACGTTACAGTGGTGGGAAGTGACTGAAGCCGAGATATCACGTCAGGACCAATAACATTGCGGGATCTACTTTAGATTTTATCAAGTATCTCTAAATATATATTTAGACCACCAGACAAGATGTGGCAGCAATATTCAAAGCATGGACGAATGGAAGACGCATAAATATTTAATATAAATTCTAAAAAGGATAATTGTCTGACAAGACACAGTGAACAAACTTTCTTAGCAGGAGATCTAGCAATGAATTCAATAGAGTCTTTCCACTCCATATCAGCGGAGAACGTTAGTCGTAGATGGCGCGACAAGTCACTCTTCTGGAGATTGATATCAACCATGCTGATGGAAGGCAGATACTGTTCTTTTAGATGATTAATAGATAGACGTTCCGCGTTGGTGACGTTAAAATTGACACGCTATTCCTTGCCCCGGTTAACAGCAGACTGTAGGTAATTTTGAGATCAGCTACCAACGAAGTGCTGCCATTCCCTGTATTTAGTGTTGGCATATGGTAGATTGTGATGCGTTTAACATATTTATTATTAACCGAGTATTTCGCTATTGGGTGGACAAAAAGTAGGCTTACATCTGTTTTACTATTTGTTTCACGTTTTAGAATTAATTTATCCAAATCATAACTGTTCCCCCAGCATGGAGCATATCTCCATTATTCTTTGGCTGTAAGGTACCACCATAACCAAACCTTTCCATAGCGTTGGTTCGGAAGAAGAGGCTGCATTGAATAGCCACCATGTTCACCTGACCTAACACAAATGGATTTCTTTTGGGGGAGGGTAGTAAAGAACAAGGTTTATTAAAGAAATCCGCACATATTGGACGAATTAAAAGAGTACATCTCAGAAGTATTTATTGCAATTGATGCAGATCAGGATTTGTTATGTTGTGTATCATAGTGTTCTAGAGAGTTTCGAGGACTTTTGCAATGTTGAATTATATTTTGAGCACAAAAGATATTAAACTATGATAAAAATATGAGTAAACTGTTAAACAAATGTACGTATTGAAATATAATATTAAAAAATGTAACGTGTTCTAAGCTTCAGTGATCGATACTTGCGTCGAAAGTTCTTGAGACTCGGTGGTCGATTCGGACTCGTTCGTTTGAAATGCAATCAGGAATGAGGAGAGTTCGAACGCGCTGTCGGGTTGTCGTTTCGTCGGTCAAGAATTGAATAACTGAGTGCTGTTCGTCCGACGCGTCTTGGCCTTCTTACGCGTCCGGAAGACAGATTGACGGACCGTCTACATGTCGCGAAGATCTATCCACTTGTATTCGCGATGGCGCGGCTACGTCAGAATAGTAGCTCGTTTTTTGCAGCCGACACCGGAAAGCCTGCTGCCGACATTCATCCCCCGCCGTCCTTACTATTAAGTGTAAGCCTACTTTTGGCACAGCCTGTATAACTTTACGCCTTCATCATTAAGTGAGATGTATTTTCAACGACGTTTCTCCAGAATTCATTTTTAAAATCCAGTTTCTTACTTGCGGTCAGTTAAGTTACCATGGCGATAAACACTACATATTTTTTTCCATATCTCTCCTCAACCTTATTCCACTGCTTAAACGTCCATATCATTTCATATCATAAGGAATAAATAGGTTCGACTTTAGCCCGGTTCACACATTTCACATCTACTGAACATGAGTAGAAGTTTATCTCTTGTTTTCTGTTTAGAATTGGATTCCCAGTTCCTTCTAAAGACTTGATTCTCTTTCACGCCCAGTAACCTCTTGCGTCTTAGTGGTATTATCGCCTTGCTTCGGGTGAAATGATTCTTAAAAAAATTAGTCAGTCGCGGGGATAATTTAGTCCACTGTGTACGTTACCACCATCTTACAAAAACTAAGCCATATTAATGTACTCCAGATTTATTTAATATATAATGAATAGGAGCTAGGATGGTAGGTTATTTATTAAAATTGGTTCCCAAAAAGATAATTTACTTATCGCAATGTTTTCTGGTTTTTTAACGTCTCTTCAGAACTCACCATTACAGATTTTGTATTAACCTTTTCTGTCATTACGTTTTACTTTCGTCGTTTACGCTAAATTCTTCCTCGAATTTATTTCTATTTTCATAGTCTGTTTTTTCTCTTTCTTTTTTTTTTTCCTTTTTTGACAATATCATTTTTTCCTGTCCCTTTGCATTCGTGACATTGCCTATGCATTTGTTCGCCATAAACCAAAGGATATGTCTCCGTTTCTCCCTTTTATTTTAATCTTTTCATTGTATTCTATAATTTTCTGTTAATTTTTAAACCGTCTTTTTTTCTTTTTCTCCGATATTTCTTGTCCGTCTTTTTTTTTATTCCAATTTTTATTATGTTTTAACTTCTTCAAATCTGTTGTCAGCCTCTACACTTTCGTTCGTTTGTTCATTCGCTCATCGTTCGTTTGTTCATTCGTTCGTTTGTTTTTTCGTCCATTGTTGTCGTTCCATTTCTTCTTCTTCTTCTTCTTCTTCTTCTTGGCATTTCTTTCTTTTTTTCATAGTCTGTTTTTTCTCCTTCTTCTTCTTTTTCTTCTTCTTCTTCTTCACTATAATTTCTTTATCTTTTCTCTCTTTTTAATAACTTTTCGCTTGTGCTGCCTATTTCTCCACCCATTTTTCCTCTCTTTTTCACATCCGTTTTTTCTTTCTCGTTTTTGGCATGTTTCCTTTTACATTTTCATTATCTTAAGTTTCATATAGTTCTTCTTCTTCTTCTTCTTCTTCTTCTTCTTCTTTTTTCTTCTTCTTCTCTATAATCTAATATAATCTAATTACATCTGTTTCCTTCTCGCATAAAAATCACTTAACTACAACCGACAAATACTTCTGACATCGTGAAAAATAAATTCAACCACACATTTATCATCATTGTTTTTATCTGACCCACAAATTCATCAATTTAGCCGCTGAGGTTCTGTCTAATATTCTTGCCTTAATCTTCGATAGGAGAATCCATTTTTTTTCTGTTCACGCTTCATTTATTGCATGTTTTGAGGATGGACAACATTATTTATACAAGAAGAAAACGCAAATCTTTAAGAAAACTTATTTTATGTCTTGTCCCTTTAAGGCGTGACGGATCATGACTCTCCAAATATCCCTATCATTTGTTGCGCTGATAACGTTTGTCTCTTTCATTATATCACATCGAAACATTGGTTCCCGTATGATCATCGAAGTTAAGTAACGTCGAAGCTTATCAGAACTTAGATGGATGACCGCATTGGAATACCAGGTCCTGTAAGTATGGATTTGCGGTGAATGAAAGGATAATGCCCCAGAACTGTTGATCTGAGAAGCTAGTTCCAATTCCGGTTGTGTTCATTATATTCACTTACGCGCAAATATTGTTCGGAAAAATTATGAATCCATCTCTTCTCTTCCCAACTATGGGTTAATTAGTAAAACTTTTATCGGTAAAATCATTAAAAATATTCTTACAATGTAAAAATACATTCTGACTTTAAATCATCCGTAATACGAGGGTCATTCAATAAATAAGGTGAATTTTTCGTTATAAGGACTTCTAATACAGATAGAAGCTTACTTTTTTCTTTTTTTTTTGTTTTACTTCTTTTTCACATGGATTTAATTTATTTTGCAGATTAAAAAAAAAAAACTTTGAGAGTTTTGGTGAATAACAAAGATGGCCGACCAGGAAGCATGCCCCAGGATTGAACAGCCGTCAGTTATCAAGTTTTTGGTTGCTGAAGGGTGAAACCAGTTGAAATTCATAGGAGTATGTCAGCTGTATATGGTGCCACATGTTTCAGCCAAAAAAATGTCTACAAGAGGGCTAAATTGTTTAAAGAAGGACGGAGCAGTGTTGAGGATGAAGACAGGCCCGGGAGGCCTACAGAAGTGAGGTCTCCTGAGGTGATCGAATCAGTCAATGACCTCATTCTGTCTGACAGAAGAACTACTGTGAACTGCTGAGGCAGGTCAAGAAAGACATAAAGAACAAACGCAGGGGTCATCAGTCAGAAGGTGTCATCTTGCATCATGACAACGCAAGGCCTCACACAGCAGCCCAAACGGTGCAGACCATCAACGAGCTTGGCTGGGAACTGCTCCCTTATCCCCCCTTACAGCCCAGACCTTGCCCCTTCAGACTTTCACCTGTTTGGTCCCTTGAAAACGTTCACGAGAGGCATGAAGTTTAAAAGTGACGATGAAATCAAAAGTGTTTTGAGCGACTGGCTGAGACATCAGTCCAAAGATTTATACGCTGAGGGAATACGGAAGCTTGTGCAAAGATGGGAAAAGTGTATGACAGTGCTGGGAGAATACGTTGAAAAATAAAAAAAAAAGTAAGCTTCTATCTGTATTAGAAATCCTTATACCGAAAAATCCACCTTATCTATTGAATGACCCTCGTAGTTTGATAAGCCGGACAAAACGAATCAGTCAATCTTTTTCTTTATTCTACCATCCATTAATATAAAAGTAGCAATAGTAGTTTGTGTACAAACTTGTTTCAACCTGCTTCTTTTATGTTTGAAGTATTATATTCTTCACACCCTCTTCTCTCTTTACCTGCCTGCAGCTTTCTCTTTCTGACTGTATCTTGTTTTTATTTATTTTAAAACTTCCTAGTTTCTCACAGGTACTTTCCATGTTATTCTCAGCATTCGCCGGTAGAAATACAATTCTGTCAGTGCAAGTTTATACTTCATATATAAAAAATATTGTCCAGCATGCCCTGTCATATAGGTGATTAGATATTACGAAGCCGGTTTTCTTTGTTTCTAATTATATTTTCCAGTCCTTTAATACTCTGCTTAGTTTCTGGAAGATATATTTTCTTATTCTAATGTGACTGTAGATTTCTACACCAGAGTTTACGTTGTCAGTTGCCATACAGACTTGATATTGTTATTTCTATTTTTTTTAAAATGTTGACATCTAAAAAGAAGCTCACAGTATGGGATGTCTCTTCTGCCGACAATCATGTATTTTGACTTGTCGGAGTCAACCCTACGTTACCCACATGGGGTGTTTTGTTATTTTTAAAGTACTTGTAATTCCTATTTGACAACATGCTTCTTTCACTTCTTTTCAGTTGTCTGCTGACTTAGTTTGGGTATGTAGCACACTCGTGGCGTAGTTGCAACTCAGTTGTCGCAGGAAATAGACGTCAATTTGTCTTCTTCGGGATATTCTGTCACCCCCATCTAACTAACAAAGGTAAATTTACACACACACACACACACACACACACACACACACACATATATATATATATATATATATATATATATATATGTATGTATGTGTGTGTGTGTGTGAGAAATATATTTTCTCTAAATACTCTGTTAAGAAATATCTCAAACATTCAGGTCGGTAAATGCAATTAATACTGTTTATTTTTTTAAAAAAACAGCATTTACCTTAATATATTTTATCTATTAAAATAATGTATAAAGAGGAAATATATTAACTAATTGTTTGATTTAATCTATTTCATATATATATATATATATATATATATATATATATATGTCTGTGTGTGTTTCATTAAATAATATATATGTATATACATATATATATATATGTGTGTGTGTGTGTGTTTCATTAAATAATATATATGTATATACATATATATATGTGTGTGTCTGTGTGTGTGTGTGTGTGTGTGTTTCATTAAATAATATAGACAAGTGTTGTCTATTTATTTTATATAAATTCTTTTCATAACGTCTGTTAAGCTTAATAACATTATCTTTAAACGAAGAAAGAAAATCACAATATTGATACATATTTTTACATATTGATTACATATTTTTTTATGTTGGCAGATAGATTTTGATTGTGTCACAAATGTAAATATATTGGTAAATATTGTATGTAAATCATTTTTTTTACTTTTTTGTGATGTCAACGAATACAGGTTTCACATTGGTAATGCCAACGAGTACTCGTTGTCACTTTCGTAATGCTCACTGTTGTAAAGATTTTATAATCGCAGATACAACTATAGTAACGCCGTTGAACAATACTGGTGTCAGACGCCTTCGAACAGCACTCGCACTACTAATATTTGCTCGATAACACTCGCTCGAATAGTAATCACCGTATAGTGATCTGAATAGAGAAGCTATATTATGAATACAGTAGAGAATATCGGTCCGTATAGTAATAGAGGATAGAGTAGAAATGGTGATCCGAATAGTATAGAGGATAGACTAGGAATAGCGATCAATCACGTGACTTTCTATATATACGTTTCCTTTATGGTTACGTGATCAACTTAATTCAACAATGGGATCGCCTTTGTTTGCTCACTGGCGATCTATGTTCACACCCAAGTGTCGGCAGCGACACTTTGTAACTATATAACAACTTTATTTTTTTATTTGAATTTTCTTCACGCTTTATTATTGATATTTATTTAAAAATTCATTGTTGCTTATAAATAGCCGCCATTTTTCTTTGTAAAAACGATTTTCTTTTTCTCGTTTCCGGATGATTTTTAGTTTTCAATTATTTCCTGTCCTATTCCTCTTGCATTTATTAACTTTCCACCGATTCGTTCTTCACTCACTGGCTTATTTCTAGATCGATCCCAATTACCGACATTTCCTTTCTTTAATCCGTTCCTTGCTTTCATTTATTTAATCATTTCTAACAAGGACATTGAACATAGAATAGGCTAAGTCAGGAGTAGTTTTGCCCAACATTGTAAATTCCTAAGAACCTATTACCTCGTTAACTTGTTAATCGTTAATCTAAGAACTTGAATCTGCTGACTAAATAAAAGGTTCAGTTCGAGATTCCAACGTATATTACCTGAAAAAATGTCGGATCGTAAATGACTAAAACGTCGTGAATATGACAATGAAGATGAGGACAACAGTCCGGATAATGTAAATAGCGTATTCTGTTTTACGGACACGGTAAAGGAGCATCCGTATTTTATTAATTTATTTGTCATTTATTAAAATTATTACATTGATTCGTTTTTTTACGGATTATCAACCCCGGGTTATTTAAACCTAGTAAATATTTTTGGATTGTAAGAATCTTTCTTTTTAAGAGATACTGATGATTTACTGACGTAAGTCTTACTAATTAACTTATAACAGGGGAAGAGAAAGTGAATTCATACTTTTCCCACGTGCAATTGCGCGTAAGTGAATATAACAAACCCGAGGGGAATAGTTAAAAATGCTGGGCCAGTACTGCACACACGCGTCCAAACTTACAGCACCTGGTATTCCTAAGCGGTCACCTATCTAGGTGCCGAACAGACAAAATTCAGTTCAAATTATCATGTATCCAATTGTATACAGAATTGTATACAGGAGAATATATAAATGTAAAAGACAATAAGAAAACTGCAATATTAGCTGACGCGTTTCGTCCAATGTGAACTTTGTCGATGCAAAAACTAAATGAATTTATTAAAACAAAATAATTATTAATAACAAAACAAAATGTCTTTAGTCACTGGAAGAATTTTAAGGACATTTTATTTTGCTTTAATATTGTCTTTTTCTACAGATTAACTCTGAGAAATCTTTCATACAGGAAAATGTAAATTTAGAGATCTCGGAAAATTTTTGATTCAGTTGGGAATAATACACAAATGCTGTATATATATATATATATATATATATATATATATATATATATATATATATATAAGTCTTTACTTTTGTGAACATAAGGAATAATAAGTGAATTCTTTTCTGGACACTGAATAATATATATAGACTGTGTTTGAAAAGACATTCCCACCATGATATATATATATATATATATATATATATATATATATATATATATATATATATATATATATATTTGTTACGAACTTATATATATAGATGAACCACGTTCTAAAAAAAGAAAAACGTGGTTTCTTTTCTCATCTTCTCAGAAATGGAAGCGACACAAGGGAATCAACGAAGAACAGACGCAAGACGATGGATTTCAAAATTAAACATTTATTTATAAATATATATATAACGAAACAAAGAAAGAAAAAAAGAACATTCATTTAACAAAGGGGGAGGACATCAGTAAAGAATAGAAGGCGCGAGCGAATACATACATATGAAAATAGATCGAGCCAAAAGAACCAACTTATCTTGCAGTCAGGCTGATCTTCAAAAGTTTTGATTTGCCGAAGCGGAGGTCTGATGATAAATCAGTATCTTGGCCACCGACAATGTTCCTTTCTTCTTCTTTTTCGCAAGTGTTCCCCCAGCATTTCATATATTTGGTTGGGTTGATCAGTCAATAGCACCCTTTCAATCACTGGTCGATAGACTTCGTGGTCTTTCTCATCTCAGTGGGCGGTCTGACGATTTTTTTGCCCAGCGATGTTCAACTGCCGCTGGTCAGGGAAACTGAAAAAATCCTTCTTTGGTTTCGCTGTCCCCACAGACAGTCACGGGGTTCCTTCGTCCCGACCGGGTACGCAGGAGAATAGGGCGCAAATCAATGTTTGTGTGATGGCCAAAAGTTCAACGCATGCTCCGTACGTCCTGACGTGAATCGCAGCATGAGACCCTGATGGTGTCTGAGTTTACTCATGGTCAAACGCGAAATCTTAGAACCAGGTCATCCCTCACGTCAGGTCACTTTTCACGGGCCCTTGGCTGGCGGGTGGAAGAGAGGATAGGGAGAAAGAATTTGTGAAGAGAAGAGGGGGGTATGGCTGATCATAGAATATATTCGCTCGCGAATCAGAAGCATTGATTAAATTTCTGTTTTTTATCTATTTATTTATCTTTCTTTTATATCTAACTAATTTTCTCTTTATTTAAGATTTTACTTTAGCCTAACACCTATATGGTTAATGAAATCGTTGCTACGTGACACCTCCCCTACCAAAAAAAAAAAAATGCCATTAACGGCAGTTTTCTAAAAAAAAAAAGAGATTGTTTCGTCCCCGTTTGATCCTCAAAAAGCATCGATCAGATGCAGGACAGGGCGTCAGCACACGTTGTCGATGCCTCTTATGTGCTGAATAGTTAGATCGTATTCTTGTAACGCTAAACTCCAGCACAGTAGTCGCCTGTTCGTATTCTTCATTTTCCTGAGGAAGGTTAGTGGGTTATGGTCAGTATATACTAAAGAGGCTGACTGGACGAAGACACACACACTTCGAAGTGTTGTAAACTTAACAAAAGGGCAAGAGTTTCTTTTCTACTGTAGAGTAATTTTTCTGGTGATTGTTGAATTTTTTGAGAAATAACTGACCGGGTGTTCGATACCATTTGCATCGGTCTGTAGTAATACTGCGCCAATGCCATGGTCACTTGCATCTACAGCTAACCTGAACGGTCAGGTAAATTCAGGAGCTTTGAGGACAGGGTTTGAGCACAATAGGGCTTTTTATTTGATCAAAGGATCTCTGACAGTCAGGGTGTCCAATCAAATTTGGCTTTCCTCCTCAACAGTTGGGTAAGCGGTGAGGCTATATCAGAGAAATTCTTACAGAACTTGCGATAGTAACCCGCCATTCCGAGAAATCTCCTCAGGCCTTTTACATTGGTCGGGGCTGGGTACTTAACTATACTTTGTATTTTTGCCTCGATCGGAGTTATCCGCCCAATGTCCGAGATACGTCACTTCTGCCTGGCAGAAATCACTTTTCGCAAGGTTAATGGTGAGATTGGCATGCTTTAACCGATCGAAGACTTTTCGTAGAGATATCATGTTCAGCCCAGGTGTTATTATACACGACTATGTCATCGATGTACGTCTACACCAGCCAGATCTCGCAGGCAATGGTTCATCATTCGCTGGAAGGTGGCCTGGGAATTTTCATCCCAAAGGCATCACGCGGTATTGATACAGGCCATCCGGAGTCGCGAAAGCAGATATCTCCCTTAGCGCGCTCGGTTAGGGGCACACCAATAACCCTTCAACAAATCGAGCTTTGTAATATAAGTAGCCTTGCCTACTTTATCAATACAATCCTGGGAATGGGGTACGATCCGTCTTAGTGACGAAGTTCACCTTTCGGTAGTCGGTGCAAAACCGAACTGAGCCGTCAGGTTTTGTCCACTAGTACGCAGGGGAGGACCAACTGCTTTGGCTACGCTCGATAATGCCGTTCTCTAGCATTAGTCTATTTCTCCACGTAGGATTTCGGCTTTCCGTGGGTTGACTCGGTAGGGATGCTGTTTAATGGGGGTGGCATCTCCTGCTTCCGTGTCATGATAAGTAACGGTGGTTTGGTTGGGTACGTCAGGGAACAGGCCCTGAAATCCTCGATAAGGGAGGCTAAATCCTTCCTCTCCTCAAGGGCTAAATGCGACAGCTTCGCACTTAGGTCAGCTAGTACCTCAGAGTTGTAAAGTTTGGTGGGGTGGTCACCCTTTCCATAACTTCTCCTCGGATCTCCGTGGGCTCAGGCATAGTGTTAGGCCCACTGATTACTAACACAGGTCGGTCTTTTCCCCGTTCATAGTAAGGCTTAAAGCATGTTAATGTGACACATCTGCGTCGACTTCCTGCGATCAGGGGTTCTTACGACGTAGTTGAGGTCACCGGCCTTCCTGACCACTTCATACGGGCCATGGAATCGAGCTTTGAGAGGATGTCCGGGCAAGGGTAATAACACTAGTACTTTATCCCCGACACTGAAATTTCGTTCGACTGTGTCTCGGTCGTATCGATCTTTCATTTATGCTGAACCGACCGGAGGTTCTCATGGGCCAGTTCACATGCTTCTGCTAGTCGGGTTCGGAAACGTGAAACATATTCCAGCAAATTTTCTGTTACTGGGTCTTCCCGCAACAAACCTTCCCTCAGTACCTTTAAGGACCGCGGACTGAATGCCCAAATATTAATTCAAATGGGCTGAACCCCAACGATTCCTGTACGGATTCGCGAGCAACATTAGGAATGGGATACCTTCGTCCCAATCGTGTTGGTGGTCCAGGCCATATGTTCTCATCATGCTCTTCAAGGTGGAGTGGAACCTCTCCAAAGGCACCTTGGGACTGGGGGTGATAGGCGCTTGACTTAATGGATTTTATACCCAAACTTCTCGTAACTTGTTGAAACACCCTGACATGAAGTTGGATCCCTGGTCTGACTGTATCACCCTGGGTAAGCCGACCATGGTGAAAAAAAAAAGCTAACAAGGGCCTTTACTATTTTCCTGGCGGATAGATTTCTCATGGGTATCGCTTCCCGGAAACCTGGTCGAGGCGCAATGATCGTTAGCAGGTATTGGTTCCCTAACTTAGTTTTGGGTAACGGACCAACACAGTCTACGATAATGCGACAAAATGGCTCCTCGAAGGCAGGAATGGGATGTAGGGGTGCGATGGGGATTTTCTGGTTCGGCTTCCTACAACCTGGCAGATGTGGCAAGTCCGGCAATGCTCAGACACGTCCCTTCGGATACCCGGCCAGTAAAAGTATCTGACGATCTTATCGTGCGTCTTGTTAACGCCAAGGTGACCCCCAATGGGATCTCATGGCTGTCCCTCAAGGAGTACTATTTGGTGGACTGTCGACCAGTCTTCTGAGGCGGAGATGTGCGGGGTCTCCACTTCCTCATTAGTACCTCATTCTTAATAAAGTATCAGTTGGAACTTTCTCCAACTCATCCTCAGGCAATACGTGACGGAAGAGTGGGGTGAGCTCAGAATCACTCCCCTGCTCTGTTATAAGTGCTCTCCTCGATAATGGAATGTCCATAGCGGGCTCAACAATACCATCGCTATTTCCAGTTGGGTTACTATCAGGAGGATAATTTAATCCCATCAGGATTTATAAACGTCTGCGATAGGTCTATCACTTCGTCCTCTGTCCTATCGATTATCTCGTTTGTCTTTTCATCGGCATTCTTTCTGGCCTGTGCTCTGGTCACTGCACACGAGGGAAATATATCGAGATTCTCTTCCTCGATATCTTCGGTGTCTACCGAAGCAACCGGTTCGGAACTACTTTAGGGTGGGGTATCACCCTACCACCCAATTCGTTTCCTAACAGCATGGATATGCCTTTCATAGGCAAACTAGGAACTACTCCGACCTCGACAGGGCCAGAAACTAACCCAGACGTGAGGTGGATTCGATGAAGGGGAACGCTAACAAAGTTGCCGCTAACACCCTGTATGATAACAAATTCGCCAGTGGCCGAATCCGATCCACACGGCACGAAGCTCTCCACAATCAGGGACTGAGTGGCCCCAGTGTCCCGCAAGATCTTCACGGATTTCTTCTTCGTGGGGTTATCAACGGGGGATACAGCACCATTAACACAAATGGCCTATCTCTCCTCCTCACATCTTCATTCGGTTTCCCTATTTAGGGTAACGCTGTCGGAAGAAATTAGCCCTTGGGGTCTCTCTTGACTTAGGGCTCTGGACTCGGCATTCCCGCTTCGTCCAACAATTCGACACGAGGTGTCCTACTTTATTGCAGTAGTGGCACATCAGGGGTTTCCTCTCTCTCCCTATTCGTCTGCCGATAAACCGGTGACGGAGAACTAGGATTTTGAGATTTGGTATCTCTCGGACTGGGTAGTTGGCCTGAACTAACCGATCGACCAAACTTCAATTCGGACCAGAACCAGATCCACGTCTTGGGTGTGGACCGCTTCCAAATTCGGATGGGTTGTTATGATTGAACGTACCCCGCTTATGTGTTAACGCGTATTCGTCAGCGAGGTGGCCATCTCATATAAAGTATCTACCCTTTTTTCATCGAGGTAGGTTTTCAAATTATCAGGGACACATTCTTTGAACTCCTCTATCAGTATCATTTGCCTTAGCCTATCGTGATCTGCCTCGATGTTTTTCGATAAAACTCCATCTATCGAAATAGGTTTCTTTTTGTCTAGAAAATTCTACACTGTTTGTCTCCCCTTTCGGCAGGCTCTAAATTTTTGCCGGTATGCCTCCAGTACAAGCTCATACGACTTTAAAATGGCCGATTTCACAATGCTATATTCAGCGCAATCTGCTACTGAGCGCGGCATACGCTTCTTGAGCTTTGCCTTTTAGTGCGGTCTGCAGTAAAATTGGCCACGTTTCTATGGGCCATGCTAGGTTTGAGGCGACCTTTTCGAAATGCTGAAAATATTTGTCGACGTCAGCCTCGTTAAACTGCGGTACGAGTCGGACTTGCTTCGCTAAGTCGAACTCACTACTTCTAGCTTCGTGAAGTTCCCGCTTTTCGTCTAACTCCCGAAATCTAGTTTCTTGCTCGATTCTAGCTTTTTATTTCAGCCTTTGCTCTTTCAGCTTCGGCTCTGACCTTAGCCTCGGCCTCAATTTTCACTTTCTCGAGCTCGAGTTGTGCCTGCGAAAGTTCCGACGTGTCTAGTGATAATTTACTTAATTCTTCTACGTCGAAAACGTCGTTATCTACCATATGCTCACAGACTATCCTGACTAGCTGAGTTTTTCTCATAGACTTCGTTACCTCTAGTTCTAATTCCTTCCCTATTTCAACTATATCATCCTTCTTAAGCTTACATAATTTTTTCCATAGAGGGGCGATGCGAAACTATCTATAACCGACATCTTGGCCTGTAGTTCGCCGACACCCTGAAGTTGTGCGATTGTTACTGAGTGAAAAAAAAGGGAGAAAAGATTCTCGGAACGAGCCCCCAATTTTTATATGTTACGAACTTGTAGCATATAGATGAACCACAGGTTCTAAAAAAAAAAAGGAAAACGTGGTTTCTTTTCTCGGTCTTCACTCAGAAATGGAAGCGACACAAAGGGAATCAACGAAGAACAGACGCAAGACGATGGATTTCAAAAATTAAACATTTATTTATAAATATATATATAACGAAACAAAGAAAGAAAAAAAAAAATTCATTTAACAAAGGGGAGGACATCAGTAAAGAATAGAAGGCGCGAGCGAATACATACATATATGAAAATAGATCGAGCCAAAAAGAACCAACTTATCTTGCAGTCGGGCTGGTATCTTCAAAAAGTTTTGATTTGCCGAAGCGAGAGTTCTGATGATAAATCAGTATCTTGGCCGGCCGACAATGTTCCTGGATTCTTCTTCTTTTCGCAAGTGTTCGTGGGTCCCCAGCATTTCATACAGGCATTTGGTTGGGTTGATCAGTCAATAGCACCCTTTCAATCACTGGTCGATAGACTTCGTGGTCTTTCTCATCTCAGTGGGCGGTCTGACGATTTTTTGCCCAGCGATGTTCAACTGCCGCTGGTCAGGGAAACTGAAAAATCCTTCTTTGGTTTTCGCTGTCCCCACAGACAGTCACGTGGGTTCCTTCGTCCTTGACCGGGTACGCAGGAGAATAGGGCGCAAATCACGCAGTGTTTGTGTGATGGCCAAAAGTTCAACGCATGCTCCGTACGTCCCGATCACGTGAATCGCAGCATGAGACCCTGATGGTGTCTGGAGTTTACTCATGGTCAAACGCGAAATCTTAGAACCAGGTCATCCTCACGTCGGGTCACTTCTAAGTTCACGGGCCCTTGGCTGGCGGGTGGAAGAGAGGATAGGGAGAGAAAGAATTTGTGAAGAGAAGAGGGGGGTATGGCTGATCATAGAATATATTCGCTCGCGAATCAGGAAGCTTGATGGATTAAATTTCTGTTTTTTATCTATTTATTTATCTTTCTTTTATATCTAACTAATTTTCTCTTTATTTAAGATTTTACTTTATAACACCTATATGGTTAATGAAATCGTTGCTACGTGACAATATATATATATATATATATATATATATATATATATATATATATATATATATATATATATATATATATATATAACGTTTAACTTTTTTATAGATACAAGTATTTAAGTAAATGCTCTGTTATGAATGTACGAGATTCATGGAAGATTGAATTTATAAGCAGTAAATTCGACCTTGCCTACCGAACGCTCCTTTGTGGCCGATCGTTAAGGCACGTCAGCGTAAATGACGGTTCCGTATAGGATGCAGGTTCGAATCCTGTCAAAGGACGAATATTTTCTATGAAAATTTCTCGGACATTCAGGCCGGTATATATTATTTAATACTGTTTATTATAAACAAATACTTGTATCGATAAAAAAGAACGTTAAACATAAAAATGTCTTTAATAAAATAAATTGTCGGACTTTGTCCAATTCTTAATATATATATATATATATATATATATATATATAAGAGTAGTAAGAATGATTTAAAAGAAAATCATTGTAGAAGTAGTGATGGACCATATTCACTCTCATGCTGAAGAGATAAGTTACATAAAGGAAGTATAGTGTATTCCGGCTTGGATGAGGTGATCTTTTTCAAGATTCTACAATGAGTTAATTTAGGTACCTCCACTTTTTCGCGGGAAAACAGCATAGGCCACAAACTTAACGAAAATAAAGTTTTATCATCAAAATGCTTATGTTATTATTAAGATTAAAGACAAAAATTATTTTTTGAAATTTTTTAATCCTTTCTAACACGTTCGAAATTTTGTTTACGTCATCGCGGGCTCATGAAAATAATTTTTCCGTCGAAAACACATTGATTTTGAAATTCTCGTAAAAATAATAAAGTAATTGCCCAATTTTAATGAAATTTTCAGGACTTATTTACAAATGAATGAAACAGAGAACAATAGAAAGTGGGAAGACAGTAGAAAACAATTGACATTGCATTTCAATTGTTGAACATAAAAGATGGCCGGAAAGCCGGAGAAAATTCTACAAGCGAGAAAAGAAACTGTTAGCATAGGACTTACTGTTACATCTAGCCAATTCAATTGGAGATTTCTGAAACCATGTTGTCAACATAGCATTGCGCTTAAATCCTAGATACCATAGCGAAGAGGTCCTCCGGCCTATTATAACGTTATATAATGTAGTAGTAGTTGATAATGACGTGTCTAGTCACATAACAACACAACTTTCAAGTCCTTGGCTACGGGAGAGTATTTATAGTCTCCACTGTTCACATATTTTAGCTTTGAGAATATAAGATGAATTGAAAAGCTTATAGATTGTTTGTTTGTAGTCTGCTCAAAGATGTTAGCATAATGGAAGCCTTACAGACTAAGGTTTGCACATTCAAAAAGCAGTAGATATATAACTAACTTTGTTATATTATGCGATATATTCGACGAAATGAATTTTAATTACGAAAACCGGAAAACAAAAATAATTCAAGGGATGTTACTAAATAGATAGATAGATAGATAGATAGATAGATAGATAGATAGATAGATAGATAGATAGATAATGAAAGAAATAATATAAATACAGAGAAAAAGAATTACTTAAACGAAAGTGTTCTGAGGGAAAATATAATAAAAGAAGTAATATGAGAAGGGAAAGAAAACGAAATGAAAAGTAATAAAGAAGCGAACAAAAATAATAAACAGCAAAAAAATAATGATAATAAAACAAGATATTAAAAAAATATCATAAAAACAATGGAAATCATTCCGTATATTTTCAAAATGGCGGCAACGAGAATGCAAATTTGCGGAAAACATGGCGGTCTTAAACAATGAGAATGAATGTAAGAATGGGTAAATGAAAAGAGAAACCGAAATGAAAACCATACAAAAATTGTAAAATAAATACAAAACGAAACGGAAGGAACAACGAAAAGAGTTTACGCAAAATACACATGCAAATAAACAAACACTCATGTAAATAGAAAACAATCTAAATAATGTAGCTGCGAGTAAACAGAATTTCGTAAAACTACCTCTTCAGATTACTATTTAAATAAGATGAGGTGAAGGTAAAATAGAGGACAAAAGAGGGAAAAAAAAGAGCAAAATTAAATATGAAAGCAAATCCAAGGTTAAATGAAGGGGAAGAAGTAATAAATCTGAAAATATCCATAAGGCTTCTATCATTACTGTTGTCTATTTTGTGACACGGCTTTTATATTTCACTTCCACAGGAAATTTAGGTCTTCTGTTTCCTGTCATTACCCACTCCTGTTATGCTGATTGTCTTTCTTTGGTTTTTCTCTCTGAGTGTCCTCATCTTGTTAATCTACCTTTCTTTCTTTCTTTCTTTCTTTCTTTCTTTCTTTCTTTCTTTCTTTCTTTCTTTCTTTCTTTCTTCGATGTAACTGATGTCACTGTTTCTTACTCTTTCTTTCTTCGATGGAACTGATGTCTCTCTGTTTCTTACTCTTTCTTTCTTTCTTTCTTTCTTTCTTTCATGTAACTGATGTCACTCTTTCATTCTTTCTTTCTTTCTTTCTTTCTTTCTTTCTTTCTTTCTTTCTTTCTTTCTTTCTTTCTTTCTTCTGACAGTCCAAGCCGGTTTATCTTTCTTTTCTTTTTTTACCTGACTGATGCCACTCTGTTACACTTCCTTCTCTCCTTCCTTCCTTCCTTCCTTCCTTCCTTCCTTCCTTCCTTCCTTCCTTCCTTCCTTCCTTCCATCTATCTACGTGAT
>CAHIKZ030000993.1:485000-500000 GCA_903632075.3 Acanthosepion pharaonis | reverse complement strand
ACAACGGGAAGAAAACAAAACAAAAACAGAAGCAAGCAAAAAAAAAAAAAAACTTCTGACATTGTCGTCAGTTCTGATACGGCCAAAACTTGTCAAGCACCACGAGAATTTAATAAGTGGTAAGTCAGAGCCGAGGTTTTCCTGATATGTGAATGTGTGGAAACAAAAAAAGAAGTATGGAAAGGTCGAAGAGGAAGCCATACTTGCAAAATGGATGAAAATATCTAAAGAAGCAAAGCAAAAACAAAAAAAGACCCGCGCATGCGCACATTTTATAGTATAAAATGTCAAAAATATCAGCTGATATAATTCAAGGTAAACAGAAAGTTCAGGCAATATCACAATTGAAATTCATTTATACAATTCACTGCTAAAGATGTTGGAAATAGGGTTGCCTTCATCTAGTAATCTAGAAAGTTTTTCTAACATGTTTTTTGTTCATTTTTCTTCTTTAGTTGCCTTGTCTCCTCATGATGCAGCCGGCCATGACTCTCCACAATGCGTCCTGGGTAAGACGATAAACGACTTCCGCGTCCTGGGTAAAACGATAAACGATATCCGCGTCTTGGGTAAGATGCCTCTGATCAGGTGGTTTTGAGGAGCGTGGAACCACCTCTTAATTGCTGGTGTTCCCAGGTCCACTCTGACCCGGGATGGTAGCACCTGTTAGGGGGTCCCAGCAATGGGCAAATAGTTATCCCCGAAACTGGGGTAAAAACACTATGAAAGTGTAAAAATAGGTTTTAATACCAGAAATATTTTTTGTAAAAAAATTATTACCAGCAATAAATTTTTGAAGAAAAAAAACTATTACAGGCAATAATTTTTTTGAAAAAATTATTACCAGCAATACATTTTTTAGGGAAAAATATTACCAGAAATTGATTTTTGAAGAGAAATTTTTTCCAGAAATAGATTTTTGACAAAACAAAATCAGCAATAAAATTTTTGTCGACATTAAATAACCCACTGAGGTTGATATGCCGTCAACGAGTCAAACTCTCCACAATTCCCTAGCCTTTGTAGCTCTTAATAAATTGTCTTTCTGTTTGTTCTCCTAAACCCTCATCCACCATCCATTTATTTACTCAGGTTGACTAAGTATGTTATGCGTTGTTTTCCAGTCTCTCTTGCTGTCAATCTCTCATGTGAGTATCATATTTTCCAAGTTCTCTTTCCTCATTATATGTCCTAGAAACCTCAACTGTCTCTCCCTGATGTTAATTACAAGTTTCTTTTTTGTTTCCATTATTTCTCACATGTTCGGACTATAGTATCCTCAGCATCCTTCTGTAGTACCACATTTCTGTTGCTCCAGGCCTCTTCCTTATCTTTGTACTCTTTGCCGTACAGATTGTCCAGCACTCACTGCCGTACAGGACGAGAGATATCACGTACTTTTTTTCTTGTTTCTAGCAGAGTTTTTTCTATTTCTTAATACTCTACTTAGCTTTTAGAATGCATCTTTGGCTATCGCAACACGTCCTCAAATTCCAGAATCACACTGTTAAAACACTTCCCAGATACTTGAATCCGTCAAATAATAGCTTGTTGCTTCAATAGTTTGACAAGAGTTGCCCAATCTTCACGTATCAATCTTGTCATTTTTCAAAAGTTTTACGTAGCCTTATGGGTGATGAATTATTTTCTACCTTGCAGTTTCTTCCCCCAATGAGGAAAATTCGCAAACCTATCTCTATTATTTCCATAGCATGTATATCAGACGAAATACAATCGTTATTTTCACCCGTTCGGACATTTCCCTTCATATTCCATAGATAAGGGGGAATTTCTACTCAGAACCGCCCACACAGTGGAACAGATCCCCGAGTGAGTGCGTTCCCTATCACTACAATCTTAACCACGTCAAGTCTATGGTTTGCCGAATTGGTTCATCGTCTCTCATCGCAGGGCCTTTTATCAGACAAGCAATACGGCTTTCGATATTCCAGGTCAAGTGCTGATGTGCTAACGATATTTACGGAACGAGTCTATCGTGCTCTAGATAAAAACGGTAAAGCCGTTGATGGAGCATTGTGTATCTCGAAAGCCTTTGCCAGGGTATGGAATTTAGGACTTCTCCACAAGCTGAAAATTTATGGTATCGCCGGGCACATTTTTGAGTTGATACAATCGTTCCGATCAAATCGTGAAATGAAAGTTGTCCTGAACGGCCACTCGTCTACATTATTTCATACTAACGCAGGTGTCTCCCAGGGCTCGATACTTGGCGGTACACTGTTTTTAATGTCCATTAACCACCATTTTGATCACATCAGCTCTCAACTTGGCATCTATGCTGACAACACCAGCATATACTCCTGCCTTGATAATTAGCCTGATCAGTCCGTTAAATTACAATTTGTGTCCGAAACAACCTCAAGGCAGTTGTTAATTGGAGCAAGAGATGGCTTGTCAATTTCAATGCCTCCTAAATTAAATTTTTCTCCATAAATCATCTGAGTGACCCCTCTCTTTCATCCATCAGAAAGAACAATGCAATCCTACAGGAAAGTGGCTCATTGCGCTTTCTCGAGGTAACATTCTCAGACATGGTGTGGAAAAACTATATCGAATGCATTGCTGGGTCAGCTGCTAAGAAAACCAGTTCACTGTAACGGGTGAGACAATTTTTCTCCGCGGAATATATCTTTTATATCTATAAGTCTATCATTCGCCCATGCTTAGAATATTGCTGCCATATATGGATCGGTTTCCATGCTGTTTAGCTAGAGCTCCTTGTTAGAATCCCCAAAAGTATCAGCACTATTATTAGTCCTGACCTGGCTTCAGTTACTTGCACACAGACATAAGGTGTTTTTTTTTTCTAAATACTTTCATAGTAATTGTTCAAATGAGCCCTTTGGTATAGTACGTAAATTTTATGAATTTAAATGCAGTATATATATATATATATATATATATATATATATATATATATATATATATATATTTTTTATCAAAAAGTCTATCATTCGCCCATGCTTAGAATATTGCTGCCATATATGGATCGGTTCCTGTTGTTTAGATAGAGCCCTTGTTAAAATCCCAAAATGTATCAGCACTATTATAAGTCTTGATCTGGCAGCTCGGCTTCAGTTACTTGCTCATAGCCGTAAGAAGGTGCCCTTTTTATAAATACTTTCATGGTAATTGTTCAGAGTAGCCCTTTGCTATGGTACGGAAATTTTATGAATTTAAATGCAGTATATATATATATATATATATATATATATATATATAAGTCTATCATTTACCCATGCTTAGACTATGGATCGGTTCCCCTGTTGTTTAGCTAGAGCTCCTTGTTAAAATCCCAAAAAAAGCACTATTATCAATCTTGATCTGGTGGCTCGGTATCAGTTATATGCTCACAGCCGTAAGGTGTCCTTTTTATAAATACTTTCATGGTAATTGTTCAGATGCGCCCTTTGCTATGGTACGTA
This sequence comes from Acanthosepion pharaonis, assembly GCA_903632075.3. Classification (NCBI taxonomy): domain Eukaryota; kingdom Metazoa; phylum Mollusca; class Cephalopoda; order Sepiida; family Sepiidae; genus Acanthosepion; species Acanthosepion pharaonis. The sequence goes on along the minus strand of CAHIKZ030000993.1, from coordinate 496,554 downwards.
AATTTTATGAATTTAAGTGCAGTACTGGACTGGCGATAAGATCTTATCAATTAATAGTTGAGCTAGCTAGATGTAGCCGTAACTTCTGTATTGACAATTTCCTTTCTCGCCTTTCCCGTCCGGCTCCATGCATTCCAGCCAACTGTAATCTGCAAGAGTATAAATGCTATCTACTGTCCTCCTGATTGCACTTTTCTCTTTCTGCTCCATACTAATGTTTCTGTTCCTAATTCCTCCTCCAGCTGAAAAAAAATAGAAGTAAAATATACCCGTTATGCATGAGAGCTAGCATACTCCAAATATCACTTAAGCTAGCTCTCATGCATAACATTTTGTATTCAAAACATTTTGAATTCTATTTTTTTTTTTTACGCGCACATATTCACAAACACTCAACACCTGAAAATAATCTCGAAAGAGAATGAAAACACTTGGGAAAATAAAAATTATTTGGGAGAAAATTTTGGAATTTTTTTTAATCAATTTTCTACAGCTAGCAAGAAATTAATCCTTAGACTTAAATTTGTAGGTCTGATGAACTGGATCGTATTTACGATTCCAATGGAATAAATTATGACCATGGAATATTAGTGTTTACGCCTTTTTATTATATCCTTACTCTGTCCTGGACATTGAGTTCTACCTGGATTCTTCCTCTTGGAATTTTTATTAAAAAAATATACATGTATGTGTATTTATATATTTTGCATATGTATGTATATTTACCACTAATATTATACATATATATATATATATATATATATAGTTTATGAAAAACTAGGTAATCCGTATGGCTAAAACCTAAGGAGGATAAAATCCAGAGAGCTTAATTAAAGTTCCATGTAATAAATTATTTCATCTTTTAAAGGACTGCGGATCATCAGACTTTACTTACAAACAAAAAATGAAAAGAAAATTTACACATTTTTGACGGGCTGTATTAAACATATGTAAATTAACGAAGTGAGGAAGTGAGGGGGGAGAGAGAGAAGACATGAGTGAGTTAGGAGATATTGACACATTTAAACGGTTAACTTAACGGAAGTTATATATTGATATCGAAGGTGTAGAGAGGAAAAACCCAGAGAGAAAAAGAGAGAAAGAAGTCATGAGAGAAGGTGTCACTAATTTTCTTTGTAAAAAAAATGCCTAGAAACAGACGCTGTTATTTTGTTTGACTTTGAAAGTGTTATTTTGGGGGTTCATAAAGATTATAATGTTTGATATAAATTTGAATGTCTACAAATAATTTAATTTGATGTTTGTTAGTGATTTAATTTTTTTTAAATTTTGGGGATTTTCTATGAAATAGTCTATTAGAAAAATATTCATAGAAAGTACATTAAAAGAATAAAATTTTATTTTAAAATATAAATTAACTTCTTGTAATCTTTTTTTAAATATCTTTAAAAAATTTTATTATTGATTATTAAGTTGACATCTCTATCCGTTTGAATTTTGTTCATGAAAATTAAATCATTAAATTAATATATATATATTTATATATATATATAAGTCAACATTAGAGGCCTCAACACTTGACTTCTATGTTCACTTTTATATTTACACACGCTCTATCTCTGATATTGAGCACTTTATTCCATAAATATAGCACACCTTAAGACTATATATATATATATATATATATATATATATATATATATATGCTAAGAAAGTTGTTTCGCTGCGTCATGCGAGACAGTTGTTCTCTCTAGAATCAATCAGACATATTTATAAGTCTGCTATGCTTAGACTATTGCGGTCACATATGGTCCGGTGTCCCTACTATTTTCCTTGAACTCTTTGATAAAATCCAAAAAATCAGTAAGATTATCGTTCCAGATCTGACGTCTCAGCTTCAGTCATTTTCTCACGTCCCTGTGCATTTTCTATAAATACTTTTATGGTAATTATTCGGATGAGCTCTACGCCATGCTCTCTAGGCTCTATGAATTTAAGCACAGTAATAAGACTGGCGTCAAGATCTCATCAATTTCCAGTTGAACTGCCAATATATAATCATCTCTGAAAACAGTTTCTTTTTTCGCACTTCTTGCTTGTGGAAACGTTTCAAAAATTGAAATGCAATGTCGGTCACTGACTACTGGCCTCCTGCTTATTCCTTTTGTTTCCGCTCATTATTAATGTTTGTTTCTAATTCTTCAGTAACTTCTTGTGTCATAGTGGCTTTACTGCCATTGTGAGTGTGTGTGTGTGTATAAAATAGGATATAGAATTCAGACAAAGTTTTGAAAAAAAATGTAATGTAAAACAGTTTTATTGAAACTATATCTTTTTAGGCTTCATCAGATAAAAAAAATCAAAATTAAAAAAAGAAATATATGTGTGTAATTGTGTGTATGCTTTAATAATAAAACAAACAAAAAAAACCATTAATAACTTTCCCCGTTAAGCGGGAATTTCTCGTGATGAAATAGAAAATGAAACTGAGTAACAATTAAAAAGCCGTATATTTTCATCATAATTATTAGTTCATGTTGAAAGTTACTTATATCATTTATCTATTCTGCCACCTTTTTTGTATTGAATTTCAGGTATGCATATATATATATATATATATATATATATATATATATATATATATATATATATGTGTGTGTGTGTGTGTATGATGTATGATGTGTTTGAGAAGAATAAAAAAGTTTTAGGATTCATGTATTCATCCAAACAAGTTTAATTAAACACACACACACACACACACACACACACACACACACACACACATATATATATATATATATATATATATATATATATATATAGCATTGTAAATTGAGTACTGTTATTACTAGAATAGTGCTCGATGTACAATAAGAGAGCCAGAATTTATTTTAATAATAAATATACATTTACACGATGCAATGCACCTGACGATTGCATAGGATCGTGCTACCGATGTGGAAATATATATATATATATATATATATATATATATATATATATATATATATATATATATATAAGGTCTATTCTTTTCTGACACGTTTCGTTCCTGAGGTACTTTCAGGTTCCAGGGAAAGATATGAAAATGCACACAGGAGACGGACCGTGTTGGTAAAGAACAGATTGCTTTTCTGTCTTTTGTTCATATTGTCTTTAAATCGTTTGGAAAGTTCACATTGACACAATGTTTAATCAATCTATTAACGAAATACAAAAACACATTCACGCTCACACAAGCTAGTCCTGTGTCTGACAATAAACTATATCTGGCAGCAAGGTCTCTGATCGGGAGATGGGAGGTTTTAATTTCTATTGTTCCCATGTTCACCCTGACTGTGCGTGGTAGCACCTGTTAGGATCTCAGATATGGGCAAATAGTGAACACCCACATATAAAAACAAAACAATATGAAAGTAAAAAAACACATATCTATAGTAAAAATTCCAGCAATATATTTTTATCTAAAAAATTAGTATTAATACTTATTTATATTAAAATTACAAAGAATACATATTCAAATTAATTCAATACTCCCATGAAAATAAATTTTCGGCATTAAATGAGTCATATGTCGTTAAACAAACAATTTAATTAACAACATACTATCTTAAAAGCCACCCTATTGGCTGGCATTTAAACTAGCTCCTGTGGAGGACCATTCACTTGGCCTCCAACACAATAGTGATGGAGGAGTAGAAGAGATAGTCAACAATAAACTACAGTAGAACTCAAAGTTGATCGCTGCGTTTAAGTATTGCATTAATATTTAAGCTTACCTTTTAAAAGTTCAACGATAAATCTGCCGCCACTTAATTTAAAGACAATTTGATGTACGTAGGTGATTACTTTCCCTACAAACAATTAGTTTTATTTCATGGGTGAGTTTCGCTGGATTTCTCAATTAATTTTGATTTTTCCCAAATTTATTTCCAAGTTATAAAAATTGTTATCATACAAAAAAAATTGGTATAATATTACGTAAAATAATGCCGAAAACAATCGTATTAATGAAAACTTGCTAATCCAATATTTCAGGATTACCGGTCCGGATTTTTTAATGTGCTCACAGAGTCGACCTGATTCAAAAATGTATGTTGGCGTACGGAAGCTAGGATCAAATTTGGAAACATGGACAATTTTATTTTGAAATACTGTAATTTGAGAACAGTAATTTTTTTTAAAAATTGAACATGAGCTATTGAAAGTTAGAGAGTTGTGTCCTTTTAATTGTTTCTATCAGTAGAAGACAAGATGGCGGAATCTGAAAACAATCGCAATAATAAAAACTAGGGAATTCAAAATTTCAGTATTGCGGGTCAGGGTGGTTTTAATTTACTCAAAAAATCGGCTTATTCCAAAATGGTATATGATCGGCTAAGGCCTCTTGATAATAAAGTTGAAACAGTATGACTCAGTGAAATTCGCATTTATTATATATATATATATATATATTTATATATATATATATATATATATATATATATATATACAGACAAGATGTTGGAATATTTGCGTCCTCCTTTAAAAAGTGTAGTTGAACATTTGTTACCACGTGAACTCAAAGACACAAGACCGATGTTGGTCACTCTTAAGTCTTTTAAGTCATCGTTCTTAAAACGTAAAGGGGCAGCCAACTTAAACATGTCTATTTATTTAAAATGCCATTACTCACTCACTCACTCACACACACACACACACACACACACACATATATATATATATATATATATATATATATATATATATATGTATGTATGTATATATACGTAGACGTTTATTGGATAAAAGTAACATTTTTAAGTGAAAAGTTTAATCCCAGAATAAATTCTCTTCACAGTAAATCTCCTGTTGATTGAACACAACTTACGTGAAACGCAGAGTAAAAATTTTATTTCAATCAAATGTTCTCCAATATCTCTCTCTCTCTCTCTCTCTCTCTCTCTCTCTCTCTCTCTCTCTTCCTACATTTTGAGGTTTCCCTGTTCTAAATGAATCCTTGGTAAGACAGAAAACAGAATCTTTGATGTTTTATTTCTGGTTGATTTGTTTCAATAAAAATAGCGATTAATTAATTAGTTTCTTTTCATGACCTCCTCGTATGAAATACATGCGCGCGCACACACGCACGTATACACACACACACACACACACACACACACACACACATATATATATATATATATATATATATATATATATATATATATATCATGTGATGATGCGTGTTGGAATGTAGGGGCCCGCTTTGCCAAGAAAGAGAGAGAGAGAGAGAGAACTGCTGCTGTGCCGCTGACAGTCAAAAGCCACTCAGTTCAAATGCCACGTTGTCAACGAACGCAGTGAACCGAATAAGAAAATCTTGTCAACAGAAATGACATTCAGTAAAGGTAGATCAGTCGGTTTCTTCCTGGTGGAAACCTGAATGAATGCAACTAAGTTTGCAGCAATCTGTCGATTACTTCTGGATCTGACTTAACAGAGCCAAGTCAAACCGACAGATGGACGACAGAGTTAAGCATTTTCACCTTGAAGATGAAAAATTCTTCTTCTTCATCTTCTTCTTCTTCTTCATATTATTATTATTATTATTATTATTATTGTTGTTGTTACTGTTGTTGTTGTCGTTGTTGCTGATGTATGTTATTCTCAATCAATTTCCACACCCGGTAAATCTTTCGGCTGTCCCTGGAGAGCAAGTCTCTTCAATACATCTACACGTTCTTATTATTTTAATTGTTTTTATTTAATAATCGCTTTCTTGAGTTTATGTTTTTTGCCGTATCCTCCTCTTGCTCCTTATCCATACTCTTCTTCTTCTTCTTCTTCTTCTCTTTGATCGCGTTGAAACTTCCTACTATCACTGAAGTTAAGCAGCGTTGAACCTGGTCATTACCTAGATGAGTGACCGCTTGAGAATACCAGGTGCTGTAAGCGTGGATTTGCGGGGATGTAATGGATAACGGCTCGGAATTCGAAATCGGGTTCGTTACGCGCAAACACTCATGGGAAAGGTGTGATTCCATCTCTTCCAATCCAAGTATAAGTTAATCAGTAGAACTTGTATCAGTAAAAATCATTATTATCTCGAAAAAAATCTTACAATATAAAAAGATAAAGGACGACAGAAATAGCTCCCATATATACCTCCCATATACCTCCCACATATACCTCCCGCATATACCTCCCGCATATACCTCCCGCATATACCTCCTGCATATACCTCCAACATATATCTCCCGCATATACGTCCCGCATATACCTCCCACATATACCTCCCGCATATACCTCACGCATATACCTCCAACATATACCTCCCACATATACCTCCCGCATATACCTCCCACATATACCTCCCATATACCCTGCATATACCTCCCACATATAGCTCCCTGCATATACCTCCCACATATACCTCCAGCATATACCTCCAACATATACCTCCCACATATATACCTCCCTGCATATATATCCCCACATATACCTCCAGCATATACCTCCACATATACCTCCCATATACCTCCTCCCATATACCTCCCACATATACCTCCCACATATACCTCCCGCATATACCTCCCACATATACCTCCCGCATATACCTCCCACATATACCTCCCACATATACCTCCAACATATACCTCCCACATATACCTCCCGCATATACCTCCCGCATATACGTCCCGCATATACCTCCAGCATATACCTCCCACATATACTTCCCACATATACCTCCAGCATATACCTCCCACATATACCTCCCACATACACCTCCCACATATACCTCCCACATATACCTCCCACATATACTTCCCGCATAATGGTATGGCATCAGGTACAGGATACGGCAGATACCTCCCACATTTTAAATTGTCTGGTGCTAGTGAACTTAAGCAAGTGGCAATGACGACTTCATCTTACCGTTTCGTAGAAGGTATTTCACATGTACCCTGTAGTGGAATGTATTTCCGGGAAGTATGTGTTGGAGATATTTCTGCTGCATTCTGATTTATCTGGCTTTAAATAAACTGCAAGTGGGTGATAAACCGTAAAAAATCCATGAATCAACTTCCTTCCTAATTTTTGTCTTCTTTATTCCTTCTTTCCTTAGGCGTAATAAATACTATTTCATCCGTCGTTTTCTTCCACTTAACTATCACTTCATTTTTGTTTTCTTTTCTTTTCTTTTTTTACATTCTCCGTCTTTCTTAGCTTCTATATATTGTTCTGTTCAACATAATTAACGCTTTTTCCGTCATTAATTAGTGTACTCTAAAGTATTATCCCTTCTTCTTCTTCTTCTTCTTCTTCTTCTTCTTCTTCTTAGCCGTTATACAATTTCGTTAGCATTCTTCTCTCACTTTCACTTTCACTTTCTTTAATTATACTCTTAAATTTTACACTTTCATCTTCTGCTTCTTCTTCTCTTTCTTGTCCATTATACAATTTCGTTAGAATTCTCTCACTTTCACTTTCTTTAATTATCCTCTTAAACTTTATACTTTCTTCTTCTTCCTCTTCTTCATCATCATCATCATCATCATCATCTTCTTCTTTACTATCTTTCTTTCTTAGCCGTTATACAATTTCTTTAGAATTCTTCTCACTTTCGCTTTCACTTTCTTTAATTATATGCTTAAGCTTTTCACTTTCATCATCTTCTTCGTCATCATATTTTTCATTAATATTTTTTACCCAATGTAATTTCTAACTGCCATTCCATGTAGGACTCTACTAAATGGTAATGCCCTAAGAGCTAAGATTATATTGATAATAGAAGTACACGTTATGGTGTCCTTTCCACATTGCAACAGTTCTGGAGAAGAGGTTATCTAAGTGGAGCTAAGTTCTTACCAAAGGAATGCAAAGGAAAAGGGGATGCGTCGACTCAGTGCATATGGTATGGTGGGTACGATCTGTGAAGTTTTGAAATGGTAGAACCAGGAAGTGTAATTCAACCGAATATCTGTCATAAAAACAGCGATAGGGCAGGGAGAGTCTTGCAACATTTTGTCCGTGAGAAAGGCGTTGAAGGGGATGGAGAACAATTCGTCATCCACAAGCTCTCATACAGACGTTTGAACTCTGGGGGATAGAAGGTGTGAATTAGGCAGCAATACTCCATCTTTGGGATATTTTTGATCATTTGGGTGTGGGAGATGAGTGACCTCTGTAGAAAACTTTCATCATTACCTCTTGTAATACCCGTACCCCCCCCCAAAAAAAGACCTAAAAAAAAATAAAATAAAAAGCACTATTAGGAGTAATTGCCAAAAATCAAGGACGTAACTATGTTCAAAATCACGGCATTTGAATTTAAGAAACAAGAGTACAAAAGTTGTATCCGTCCTAAGAAATAAAAAACCCTGTTGTGGATTCCGGGATGAGACCCGGTACCAATAAATAACAAACGCCAAGAAGGAATATAGGAAAATAAATGTATTAATATAATAATACAAACTGGTAATGCAGGTTAGTAGTTCCATGAATACGGGTTAGTAGCAAAATATATATACAATCTTTGGTATTGAAGTATCGCTGTATGATTTCTTACTGAGTCTACGTGCTCGCTCACGGTGACTCTTGCTGGCTATGTTCGTTCTGTCTGTCTGTTACCTTACTCTCACTCTTCCAGTTACCTACAACTTTTCACCCCTCCTCCTCATATTGTCTGTGGGTCTTCACGTAGCAGTAGTATATGTATATACTGCGTGAGTCCATTTGTCTAAAAAAGGGAGGACCCCTCAACAAACACAAAGAGGGTTTTTGAGATGCAGATATTTGATTTCGTGATTCCATTTAATCGGGGGAGTGAAAAGTGATTGAACAATTGAATAAATATGTGGATCTCGCCGGGGAGTAGAATAAATTACGACCTATGAATATCACAACTATACCATCCGTGCGTTGGCATCCGATCTATAAATATATATTTTTTTTTTACTTTAATTAACCAGTAATAGGTAAAAAACGAATCAATCGACCGAAGGATTTCTCGAGAAAAACGGTATGTACGCCATTCTGTCTCTTTTTTCCAGTAACTTTCAATTCTTAAACGATTTAATTTTTATTCACCTTTTCCAATTTTTAACTGCAGACTTTCTAAATGATACTCGACGCGTTAGTACAATGTCATTACGGTAAACATCATCCAGCAGCGAGGCGTCTGATTGAGACATTGAAGGTCGCAAGGAGCGTAAAACCACCTCTTAATTGCTGTTGTTCCATGGTCTAATCTAACCCGGGGTGGTAGCACTTGTTGTAAGGGGAAGGGGCTCTCGGCTCTGGGAAAATAATGAACCCCCTACCAAGACAGAACGCTATGATGTTTAGAAATACATTACCGTAGCAAAAAAGCAGCAATATATTTTTGTAGTAAAAATGTATTACATAGTAAAAACACCGGTAATAAATTTTATAACAAAAATACTAGCAATACATTTTCTTATAGAAAATGAACAGCATTACATTTTATCTATAGTTGCAGGCCTAAAATTGTATAAAAAATATTTAAATTCCGGCATTAAATAACACATAGAGATAGATATGCCGCTAAAAACATCAACCAAAGAACCAAATTTGAAAAGACACGACATAAATCCATGAATATATCCTACAATTTCATAACTAAATGAAACTGTATTCAAAAATATAATTTTAACAAAACGACAACAAAAAACACATATCATTGCCTCTAGTGATGATGTCTTCCCAAACATATACATAGACAAAACCTGAGTCAGGCACCTGCAGGTTGTGTTATGGTTAACAAGCTTGTCTCGCTAGAACAATTACGACTGACTAGTGAATTTGATTCTCACTGGGTGCCTCCTACTTTCGGCCTTGTGCAAACATCTAAGCTATGCTTGGAAAATCACTATATATATGGTTGGGCACCTCGAGGCGGTGTAATGGTTAGCAAGCTTGCCTCGCTAGAACAATTACGACTGAGTAGTGAGTTGGATTCTTGCTGGGTGCTCCTTACTTTCGGCCTTGTGCTACATCTAAACTACGCTTGGAAAATCTATATATGGTTGGTCACCTCGAAGCGGTGTAATGTTAGCAAGCTTGCCTCGCTAGAACAATTACGACTGACTAGTGAATTTGATTCTCACTGAGTGCCTCCTACTTTCGGCCTTGTGCAAACATCTAAGCTACGCTTGGAAAATCACTGTGTATATGGTTGGGCACCTCGAGGCGGTGTCATGGCAAGCAGGCATGTCTCGCTAGAAAAATTATGACTGAGTAGTGAGTTTGATTCTTACTGGGTGCTCCTTACTTTCGGCCTTGTGCTACATCTAAACTACGCTTGGAAAATCTATATATGGTTGGTCACCTCGAAGCGGTGTAATGTTAGCAAGCTTGCCTCGCTAGAACAATTACGACTGACTAGTGAATTTGATTCTCACTGGGTGCCTCTTACTTTTGGCCTTGTGCAAACATCTAAGCTGCGTTTGGAAAATCGCTATACGAAACCTGAATGTCATCTCACATGTATTCAACTGTCAAAGCAGAATAACGTATTTTTATTACTTCAAAACTCCCAAGAAAATTAAATTTCGGCATTAAATGACCCATAAGGTGTTGATGTGCCGTTATCAAATAAATCAGTCGATACTCTTAAAAGATTCATACCAGCTACTCATTTTCGTCTCTTTCATTCATTCCTCTTATTTAACGGTTTCTATTTTTATACACATCCTATTCCCTCTTGTTCCGTTTTTCCTTACTCTTCAAAGAGCCGTCCTTTCTATTCACATGTCCTTCCCCAAATCATTCATCAGCACTTTCTTCTTCGAACACAAATCGAATCGTCTTCTATTTTCTAACCTTTCCATGGTCACCTTGCCTTTCTGATCTTAATTTTAAACCGTGCTTCTCTTGCACTTTCATATCTTGTCCTCACCTTCTCCATTTTCGTATTTATTTATCATAATCGCTAGAGTATCAACAGCTGCCCCCATTGCAACGACAAGCAGACCCATTCCAGGCATGAGATCCTTTTCGGGTCATTCTCTTTTCTATCTTTTTTCGTTCTGTTTAACGCGTGTCTTTCTGCTATTCATACGCCATGCGATTACGTGAACCTAAACGTGACTGCCTAAACAAAACCCTTTCAACCTAACCGGGTCTTTTGAACGGGAGACGCGGGGTTTTAAAATCGCTTGAAATAAAGGAAGCCAAAAAAAGAGAAAAGAACGATTTACAGAAAAACTGGAAAAGAGAACCCAGAGATAGAAGCAATAGCACCTTTGGTGGTAAGGTCACTAAGTAGAATGGATGAGGATAGATGAAGATAACAATGATAATTGGCACTGTGCAGGATAGTTTTATCTATCTATCTATCTATCTATCTATCTATCTATCTATCTATCTATCTATCTATCTATCTCATTGTGTTCATTTCGTTGATTGTTTGCTTCTTCCTATCTTTGTTTCTTAATCTATCTATCTATCTATCTATCTATCTATCTATCTATCTATCTATCTATTTCAGTTTGTTTCTTGTCTATCTATCCAACTATCTATGTGACTAGCTAGCTCTATCATTCTGATCATTGCTATTTTTTTTCTTAGTCTATTCATATCTATCTAT
>CAHIKZ030000993.1:450000-480000 GCA_903632075.3 Acanthosepion pharaonis | reverse complement strand
GTTCTGTGTATACATGTATTCAAATATATATATATATATATATATATATATATATATATATATATATATATATATATATATGTGTGTGTGTGTGTGTGCGTGTGTGTGTATGTGCGTGTGTGCATTTCAACTACCTATATATTCCTGACCCAAACTAGATTCACCGTTCTAGCAATCAAATTTACCATCCTGAGGCGAGCTAAAGCGCTTACGTTCCCCTTATTGGTGAAAATGGCATTTGACAGACTTCTCCACGGAAAAGTAATAAAAGATAAAATGAAAGATAAAAAAAAAACAAAAAAAAACAACAATGCAATGTAAAACAAGTGGATACATTTTAGAGACGGAGACAGATATGGAGAGGAAAAAGGAAAAGAGACACAAAAAGAAACGAATCTGACTGAATTCACTATCGTCATTTCTAAGACTTCTTCCGTGCTGTCTTCGTCGTGGTCGTCTTCTTCGCCAACTCGTCCAAAAATCCAGTATCTCCCGTGCTTCGAGTCCCAAATATTATGCATAGTGTCAATTGTGACAAGTTACAGTTCTTATCTCTATGGCTAAAAGGAAGTTAGATAGATAGATGTAAATAGAATTGGATACATAGATAGATGTAAATAGAATAGGATAGATAGATAGATAGATAGATAGATAGATAGATAGATAGATAGATAGATAGATAGATAGATAGATAGATAGGTGTAAATAGAATAGGATAGATAGATGTAAATAGAATAAAATACATAGATAGATAGATAGATAGATAGATAGATAGATAGATTTAAGTAGAATAGGATAGATGTAAATAGAATAAAATAGATAGATAGATAGATGTAAACAATTGTGTGTCTCTCTCTCTCTCTCTCTCTCTCTATATATATATATATATATATATATATATATATATATATATATATATATACATTCATACAGAATATGATAAATAAATGTGTACATGAGAGGCTAGATATAGATTGATATATGCAAGCAGAATAGATAGATAGATAGATAGATAGATAGATAGATAAATAGAGAGGTTTAAATGTATGAAGAAAAACCAGTTGTGATATATGTATTAAATATTTCAATATGAAATTCCAAGATGTTAAAAAAAGCAAATAAAAAAAAACTACGTATAAATTTCAAAAGTTTACTTAGTTTTATGAAAATATAATCATCTCCGAAGTTACACTGAAATATATTACAATTGTAAATAAAAATAATTTCGCTATAAAAGTCCTTATTCGCAACAGGTACTTAGAAACAACGCTATGAGGGTGCATGATGTGGACTACATCCCTCCGTACGTTCTTTAGGAATCCACAAATAAAATGACGAAATTTGTCCTCTTTACCTCGATTTATTCAGCTGATCTGTATAATTTATCTAAAATAATTTGTCCAATTAATTTTCTACATAAATAAGAAAAGTTCATTTTCTGTTAATTTTTTCCCATAACATTAGCTTTTAAATCTTCTATCTGGAAGGTGTTTTGATAGAGGACGGTAAGAGCGACGCTGAGATCCAAAGACGTACTGGGATGGCCAAAGACGCCTTCCAAAAGCTAGGCAGAATATTACGAGAGAGAGGAGAATTACGTTGGTAGCAAAGAAAAGAATACTGAACTGTTACGAGATATCTGTCCTCCTTTACGACAGCAAGTGTTGGACGGTCTCCTCATAGATGAAGAAGAGACTCGTGGCAACGGATGTATGGTTCTACAGAAGGATGCTAAGGATACCATGGACCGAATATGTGAGCAATGATGAGGTTTTAGAGGAGGATGCAAACAAGAAGTAAGCTTATAGTTAACATCAGGAAGAGGCAAATGAAATTTCTGGGACACGTACTGAGAAAGGGGGCTTGGAGAATCTGATACTCACAGGGAGGATAGCGGGAAAGGGAGACTAGGGAAAGCAATGCATGATATACCTAGTGAGCTTAAGAAGGTGGATGACGGAACAGGGTTTGGGAGAAGTACCAAAAGGACAAAACATATTGAGAGTTATAAGGGATAGGGGGAAGTGGAGAGCCATGATCGGCTACGTCCTCAGGGGACGCACCATATTAAAGAAGATATAAGACTATTGGTGGTACATATATGCAAGCTAAAAGCAAAAACCCATATATTAAATATATATATATATATATATATATATATATATATATATATAATTATTTATTTAAAAATATGATTCCAACACGCTACATAAGAGTTCTCATGTTTCAAAACAAGAGCCGAAAACCTCATATATGTGTGTGGGGGGTGTAGTAGGATGACTAAAGAACGTCAAAAAAGAGATAATAATAATAATAATAATAATAACTGAGTCTGTCTCTCCTGTTTTTAGTTCGCACGACCCCGTTACAACATGTCAGTATCTGGTGAATAACGGACTATACTGTTTTGATCGCGGCCAGCATCGTTCTTGGCATTTTGGCACGGGGTGGTTAAAAAATTATTAAGCCGAAGGCCTTCCCCCAAAGCAGTACATGTTCTTCGGAAGAGGGTTGTGTTTCTTCTTATTTTCCCCTAAAACCTTCGATAGGAGTTTATGTATATTTTGTTTTCATGCCTCTACTGTCAAACCTGTGTTATCATCATATCTAAGTTTGTGACTGCCAAGAGTGGGTCCCTGGAGGACATCTAATTGCCTCATAATTACTTCACTACTGTAAAGATCGAATAAGTTCGGAGAGAAGACACATCCTTGTCTTACACAACTTGCAATTTTTCTATAGATCTGTCAAATGCCATATATGATACACACTCGGCCGATCATGTGTATTTCGATACATGACTGACGAGTTTTTTTGTTTTTTTTTTCCGCAGCAGTTTGCCATTTCTTTTTGCGGTAGACTGGTTGCCAACCAAGACTAAAGAACCCAGTCTGTTCTGCTATTCAGCCATAGCTGGGAGGGGAGAAGGGATGGATTCATACCATTCCCAATGGTACCAAATTCATTTTCTATCCTTAAGCAGGCAGTCTGCACCCATTATAGGTTACAGATAATCCTAATCTTGTTCCCAAATATATCAAGTTTACCTAACACTATAATTATTCAAATAAAGTTATTTTCTGCGTTGAAAATGGCGACCATGTTAGTATTTAGATCACAGGTTTGGATTGAAAGGAAATAAGCAATGTATAAAAAGAAGTAAACAATGTATACCATGTCTAATGGTATATTTTGATAACGATGAGAATTCATTCAAACACTGAATTAAGGGCCTACTCAAGGGGATTAGTGAGTAGCAATCGGAAATTGAACTCTGCTTACTGTTTCCACTTTTGCTGACGCCAGCCATTTCGTTCCGTGAACATGCCGGAAAATAAATATCCTAAAATCGAATCTTTTAAGAAACACGCATTTTAATGCATTTCAGAGGCTATTAAAATGATTTCAACTTATCCATCAAATATTCATATTCAGAGGTAAAAAAAGATTGATTGCTATATTCGGGCTTCGGTTAATACGACACAAAATGCAAACATCTCGCAACAAAATTGGATTATTTCGTCTTCCATTGCCGAAATACAGAAAATTAGCTGACGTTGACGCGTTTCGTAATAATTCTATGCAGCATGGACGGAGAATTTTAACTTTATATGCTTCCGTGAATAAACCCTACTTAAGTAATTTGGTATTAAAATTTCAAGCAAACGCATGTGTACCTCTCAGCTTTTCATTTTATCATATATATATATATATATATATATATATATATATATATATATATATATATAATAGGCCGATGAAATAAATTCGGGAGATGAAGAAACGGCAAAAATAATATTGATAATAAAAATAATAATACTTATTATATATTATTAGGCTTTTTGACCAAATAGGAACATGATAAAAAAGATTTTAAAAATCGGATTTTTCGGACACGTTTGTATCTTCTTCCAACGAGACGAGAAATTGAAAAGTAAAAGGTAGTGAGACTTTCTTTTTCCGGTAATATTTTTCCGCATGTATTATTTTACGCAAGAGATCTGTTAATGCAAAAATTTCAATAGAAAAAAGAAAAAGATTATTCTTTCAATCCTCAAAATAGGTTTCAACTTTAAATAACCCGAAAATGTTGGTAAGCCGTAAAAAAGAAATCAATTCATCGCTTTTTGTAGGAGTTCTCATTTGAATTCGTTCTCAGCGTCATCCCCGTATATAATATTGTTAAGAATATGGCCACCGAAAATAAAACCTGTTAGGATTTCTTGATCTCTTCAATAAATTGAAATAAGTTTAGATAAATAATGCTGATTACGCTATTTTCTATGTTTTATGTTCTTGCATAACCGTTTCTATCCGTTTTAAGGCAAATTTTTAATAATAAATATGGCGGTTAATTCTGATGTCTTTCCTATAGTTTGCGTTCATCTTCTTGCTTAACCGTTTTTATCCGTCTTTAGGCAATTGTTACTAGTAAATATGGCGGTTAATTCTGATGCCTGTCCATCTAGATTGAGTTTTCGAAGCAGTTCAAATGGGTTTAATCAGATCCCGATTTGACAGCTTTATTATCTTGAAGATTACATTTCTTGTTCCAGTGTCTTAAACACGTATCAAGATTCTTGTCCTTTTTCTAGTCAATTCTTTGAGGGGCTCTGTTCATTAAAATTCTAATGATAAGCTTAGTTCTGTTACACGTTAAACTGATTGTCCGATGGAGCTCGCAATAATCTGCATGTAAATTATTTAGCATCCCTTCTGTGTGTCAGTTTTAGTTTTAAAAAACTGAATCTGATATCAAATTCATTCAGGACAGCAAGAGATGTTTTAAGAATGGTGAATATCAATGAATAGACACATGTTCGTATTCATATTCTCTTAATCTTTTTCCAAGTACGACCAATGCCGAAAATAACCATGAAGATGCTAGTCGAAGGAATCCACTTCATTTATCCCTCGGCTATGGGTAATTTGTTGAACTTGTATCCGTAATTTGTTGAACTTTATCTTCAAAAAATATAATCTAAAATGTTTTCTGTTTTTAAATAACCTGCAAAAGGTTGATAAACCGTAAAAAACAAATAATCTGCCAAAATTACGCCACACATTTATCTTGTTTTATACAAGTGGACTATTCATTTTAAGTAGTGCCTTAATTCTTTTCGGCCGTTTTTGCAATTAAATCAAGTCGGCAAACTTGGACATACGGCTCTCAGAAAACGGAGTACCAAAAGGACAGGTTTTTTTCCATTGACACTGATAATATTTTAACTACCTTCCATCCTCAAAAGTGTTTGTTGTTTTAAAAAGCGATTATTAGAATCTTAATAAAATCTAATAATAAGATAAATAAAAGTGAATTCAAACATTTTTTTTGTTCTTGCGAATTTACAGCAAAAAAATTAAACAGATTCTTAATTACATTGTTTATTTACACGAATAATCTTATAGTTGCAACATCCGAAAACTTCTAATAAAAATGTAATAAATAGTGTGTTTTTTTTATATATATATATATTTGCCGTCAATTCTCAAGAACAAAGAAAATATATAAATTCACTTTCATATGTTTTTATTAAAATTCTAATAATTGCTTTTTAAAAGAATAAACATTGCCGAAGAGTGTAGGTAGTTAAAATAATAGCAGTAGTAAGGGAAAAGTTGTCGTTTTGACAGCTCATTTTCTACCAAGTTTTCCATTTAATATTTTTCTTAGTCCTCTTTTGTAACGAGCAGATGTGTTCAAACATTATTGTTGTTGTGGCCTCCATTTTTCGCTGTGGCAACCATTTTTTTAAAGGATGGACATTAATGGTTTACAGGTGGAATGCGTATAGTTAATACCGTGTTGTTTTTTTTTTAAATTTTACCTATAATTGTTTTTATTATACCTTAAATTAAGGCATTTAACTAAACACTATTCGCTCCGAATGCTGAACAAACCCTTTTCAGACTGAGGTTCCACGTGTATGTTAGACCAGAATAAAAAAAAAACAAAAAACATGATAGCTCAAGAGTTATTTTTAGAGAAGTTAATTAATAGCGGATTTTTATCATTTTTTATCCGATTTTACCATAGACATGAAAGGGAAAATTACTCTTCCTAACCTCATCTGCATATTTTTATTTATTTGCCGTGTCCCTTCAGGATGTAGCGATCATGGGTCACCACAATTTCCTTTCCTTTGTAGCTCTTAATGATTGCTCCCCTGTTCAGCTTTCCATTTACTTAAGCTATTTTATGCATTGTTTTCCTCTTTTTGCTTTTAATCTGTCCTGTGAGTATCAGATTTTCCTATCCTTCTTTCCTCGTTTTATGCCCATAGAAATTTCAGCATGTCGTATATATGATTTATTTATTCTTGTCGATCCAGAAATCGTTTAACGTTGACAGCAACTCGATTACAATCCCATCTATGTTTGATTTCTTTCTGTTCATCTTCTCCAGTACTGATCCCAACCTAATTTTGCAGGTATTTTCATGTTTTTGTTTTGTTTTTTTACTTTTTTGTTTGTTTCATATATTATATGTTTCCATAGTATGTCGTCTTAGAAGAGATTTCCAAAGTATTCCTTCCATTTTTAAAATATCTCTTATCCTATTACGAACGTTCCCATTTTTATTTTTTTAAAGATTATATGCATTCTACCGAGGAATAGGTTTTCAGTTCTGATAATTCTTTTATCATTTTCTCCTATTAAGAATTCGTCTTCGACAACAGCCATTGCTAAAGAAATACAATAAATATTAATGTACATGAATACTTAGGGAGATGCTGATAATTTTCATATACGCACACAAATTACCGCGCGCACACAGATATATGACTCCAGTTACCAGAATATACATTTGAGTGCTGATCTTAAATATAATGAGTTTAATGAACCTGGTAACCTTTGAAGAAGTCGACATTCCTCGACATCAGTACGCTGTTTTCCTTTCGTGCGCATTTTGTCTAATATTTCTGTTTCATATGGAAGAAAATACTTTTTCAAAAAGCCTAAAAGGTAAACGGAAATTGTCGGCAAGTTCAGCACGCGCATATATGTATATACGTAAGTACACGCTGATGACTCCGTAGTAGAATGATAAAGAAAAATCCTTTATTTTACTCAAGAAATATATATTTCGCAACATAACGTTCTTGCTTGTTAATGCACTTTAATCCCAGAGATCAGACTTTACACTCTGATAATCCCAGATTTGAATTTGTTTTATATTACAAACTTATTCATTTATATCAGCGTATGTACAGGCTGAGACAAATATAACGCCCGTTTTTAATTAGAAACTTTTACCGAACAAAAATAAATTACAATAGATTAAAATGTCTTTAGATTATCTATGGCTGAGGCGTTCCCGAATTACAATCCCAGTGTAATAAATCATAACCATGGAGTATTAGTGCTTGAGCCTTTTATATTATATTGTTGCTCTGTCTTCTACATTGAGCTCTACCTGGATTATATCCTCTTGGAAATATATATATATATATATATATATATATATATATATATATATATATATATATTGAATGTAACTGATATATTGATATAAATTATTAACCCTTATGCCCCTTTTTTTTAAATAATTGATCTAGCCGATATCATAGTAATTTTAATTTTAATAATGGATATTATAAAACGCGTAAATTTCAAGAAATTATTTTTTAAAAAAAAAACAAATTCGCTTGAAGATGGAACGCAGCTTGGTACTTTAATTCAATTTAATTGAAATAATTTTATTGAAGTTTCCGGCTCTTGTTTTGAAACATGAGAACTCTGATGTACCGATGGAATCATATTTTTAAATAAATAATTATATTTTGGCTCTACTTTTCTATCGAGCACTGTTTTTTAAAAATAATAACAAAAATACTAAAGAACTTTGGATTATTTACCTAACGAGTTCTTTCCTATTTTCTATATATTTTCACCCCCATATATATATATATATATATATATATATATATATATATATATTGACCACTAATATTATCTCTCTCTCTCTCTATATATATATATATATATATATATATATATATATATATATATATATATATTATCGTGATAAAGATAAGATATATATATATATATATATATATATATTATCATGATAAAGATAAAGTTTGGCAATATTTTGATATTCTTAATGAACGACCCTTTCAGAAACAATTTCGCTCTTTTTCTTTGTCTCATCAGGTTTTCTCTTCATTGCTAATGAAATATTGATCCAAACATATTTTGTATTTCTGTGCCATCTGACAACCATTTTGACTTTTTCATTCTTTCCGTCTGTAAAGAAACCCAAGTACAATTATAGAAATAAGCAACTCTATCAAACCAAGAAATATAGAGAACACTATAAAAAAATGATTCCTTTGTCTCTTAAAATCCTAAATAGAAACCTTATTCGTTATCCTTTATTTAAAATGAAACTTGCCTCAGGCGCATCGGAATCTTTGCTTGTTTATTGAAACATTTCCAGTATAGATTATGAGCTTCTATTATTTGTTAGCTTTGTCTTTTCGCTTTAATTTTTCAATCTAAACGTCATTTTCCTTTTTGTTTGCTCTTCTTAAATTTGATTGAAATTTGTTTTACTGAAACATAATGTAGCGTCTATCATTTCGTTGCTATTTCGACTTCTTGATGATTTTCAGTTGCTCTCTCCTTGCAAAACAACGCGTGGCATATGCATTAGATTTTCAGGGGAGAGGGGGGGGGCTTTCAACGTTCTCCTTATTCTCTTCTAAATTCCCATCTCTTTTTCTTCCTCTGATTTTCTCTTAAGTAAGTTTTTGTATGATAAATCATAGCAAAGGAGTATCCTGGTTGTCTCTTCTTTTTCAGGGTTCTCAAAGTTGCTAAAAATTAAAATGGAGTCAGTAATCTTGCAGGAATAACCACTTGTATTGCGAGCTCTGGAAGACTTCAGTAAATATTTAATGACCGTTGCTATATTTGTCCCGCAAACACTATTGGCGGACTCTTGTTAATCCTGGTAAGAAAAACAAACGAAAATAAAATATTTAATCAACCAGTATTATCAAATATATTAAACGGACATATTGCAGAAAGGGAAATAAGAAATGAAGTTAAATTTGCGAACAATTCAAAGCAAACTTTAGTATATGTCTCTGAAGTACTGAGATGTCGGCAGAGCACGAAGAGAACGTTTTGTCTTTGACTGTTATAGCATACCTACGGATGATAATGGTTATGTCTCCATTCACATAAATACATGTATGTTGGTCTGCAGTTGGAGATTCGTCCCCAGCTGTGCGAGTTAAACTCTCTGCCTTCAGGCAGAGAGGATCCCCAGACGAGGCTATGTCGAAGGACAGAGTCTATCTGATCCCGTTTTATACGGGATCTACGAGGAATTTTTGGCCGAGCCAACGGGCTCGGGTACCACACATTAAAATCGGCCTTGTGCCACATTTGACCGTGTGGGGCGGTTGGTAGATATTCTGCATTTGGAGATTCGTCTCCAGCTGTGGTGGTCAAACTGTCTTCCTCCGGGCAGAGAGAATCCCCAGACGAGGCTATGTCGAAGGGCAGAGTCTCGTGTCGGGAAACAGCTACCCGACTCGGTTTATACGGGGTCTACGGGAATTTTTGGCCTAGCCTACGGACTCGGATAACCCACATTAAATTCGGCATTGTGTAATATCTAACCGCATGGGGCGGTTGGTAGATATCCTGCAGTTGCAGATTCATTGTGGAATTCATTTGACTCACTTCTACGCGCCGCTGGCGAATCTTATGTGTGTTTCGTTTTTGCCGTAAGTATTAACGTTCATTAGCAACCTTCGTGTGATTATTCTATTCAGTAACCTTACCTAGGTTACAGAATTGACAAAATCAAAAGGTAAAACGGGAAGAGGCATTCAAATCTCGTCTCCCTCCTCGGCCTGTGATTATCGTCTGGTGGCGATGAATCACTATCTTGCCATCTGTGATTATCATCAGGGGCGATAATCCGATATCATAAAACAACCTATTACGACATTAAAGCATAACTGATGTTTCCTTTCTGTAGTATTGGTATGTACATTATCATTATTATTATTATTATCATTATTATTATTATTAGTAGTAGTAGTAGTAGTAATATTATTAGTCATTTGGTATTTACTGACCGGGCAGCCAGTACTAATGTCGGTTGAATTACATAGAATCTTTATCTTAAAAGAGATACAGGGAAATAGGATTCTTAAGCCCAGTAGCTGTTATCGCTCTTTCAATTATTGATGTGGTTATCTCCTTGACTTTTTATTTGATTATGTCATTATTTTCTCTTAGCGTTGCATGTTATGTCCATTTTAGTTGATGCTGGTGTTCAAAGTCCTCACGTGATGTGTTTGCTGGTATCTGGTACAGTTCTTTGTGAATCTGTAAGGCCAGTCCACGATATTCGAAGAAATATGGCCAAGGTACATACGTTTCACTCGCTCAAGGCATTTTAAACATTCATCTGAGAAAGCGGTTGTATACAGCTGACAGTTTAGATATTTCTGAACGGATTTGGCGCCATGCCTGATATCCATAGGAAAGTCTCGATCTGACGAAGCAATTTAAGAACATGACGACTTTTCTGGTTAATGTTTTCGTCTTATAAAATGTCGTTTCAATTCAGATTGGGAACTGGTGTTATAAAGATCTCGATACGAACGAAGAAAAATGAGCATGCGTTATATTACCTTAGGCATTTTTTTTTCTTTTATGGTCCTCTAGAGATTTGTTCTCAAAATTCTGGTGCACGTTCTATCCATATGTATCATTCTCCAACGTCATTATATTAGCTCCAAACCTAGTCTATTCTCGACATTAATGCAGGCATTAAAATAATTCGGATTTTTTTTTTTATATCGAGACAATGGGCTATGATCATAGCAAGGGGTTGGAAAGAAGGAAAATATATCTTGTAGTTTATAGACGTACATGTAAGAAAAGATCTACAAGCAGATGAAGATGAAAGAAAAAAAATACTAGGGTATTTTTAGCGTATAAATTACCGCGAAGCAAAACAGAGTTAGAATTATTAACAGGATTCATTAATTATTTTCGGCCGCCATCTTAGCAACATTATATGTGCAGATGATATAGTGTTGTTGACAAATACAGAATAGAAATTGGAGAAACAGAATTTAGTAAAGAAAAGCGAGAAGAAAGTTTGGTTGATTTTATTTAGAGGCATATAGGTTATATGGGTTATTTAATGCCGAAATCTAAATATTTTGAACATACTCTTATGGCTTCAGCTACGGTTAAAATGTATTGTTGGTCATTTTGCTATAAAATGTATTCTTGGTAATTCTGATTTAAAAATGTACTGTTAATAATTCTACTATAAATATGTATCGTTGGTCATTTTTATATAAAAATATATTGCTGTTATTTTTACTATAGAAATGTATTTTTGGTTAGTATGATGTTTGCTTGACAACCTAACTGTCAGAGTTCAATTCTCGGTAGTGGATGCGCACTGCTGATGGGTCCCAAATAGCTGTACCAAACTTACAGCAACCGCCGTCTGTCTAACTCTCTGCATTAGCAGGGAGGAACCCGGACGAAGCTTTGCCGAAGGGCAAGGTTTCGTTCGGGGAGGTTATGACAGCTCTCGAACTCGCCTAGGCGAGTCGAAGGCTATATTTTTGGCCGGGCCTACGGGCTCGGGTGACCACGTAAAACTCGGCCTTGTTCCACATGCGACCCCTCGTGGGGGGACAGCTAAATATAACTGATGAGTCCCAAATATAGGACGAAACGGCCGTCCATTGCTTTCTGCATTCTGTTGAGATTTCTGTCAGACTCGATGAATTACTTAAATATAATTATCAAATCCTCCTAATAATTTCTATCATGTACATCATTGCTTGAACCGGTTTCTAATGCTCTAGAGTGAGCGGCTTGGTGAGAGTCGTCGTGGCTCCAGGGGGCACAGTCCTGTGGTTAGAGAGAACTCAGTAGAGTTCCACCACGGAATATGTCAGGGTCAATTCTCGGTAGTGGATGCGCACTGCTGATGAACGAAACGGCCGTCCAGTGCTTTCTGCATTCTGTTGAGTTTTTTTATCAGATTCGATGATTTACTTAAATAAAATGTATTTTTATACTTTCATAATGCTTGAGGGTTCACTATTTATCCATATTTGGGGGTCATAACAGGTGCTACCACCCCGAGTTAGGGTGGACCTGGAAAGATCAGGAATTAAGAGGTGGTCCCACGCATCTCAAAACCTCCCTATCAGAGACTTTGCTTCCGGGTGTAGTTTAGCGACATACCCAGGACTAGCAAGAAGAAAGGACTATCTATTGTCTGAATACAGAAAGGACAGCTCTCAGCAAAAGAAACTGCCCAATAGACAAATTAATACCAAAGTTAAACAAGTGCAAATATTTAATTATCTAGGAAGAAAGTTTTTCAGATAGGATAGAAAATGTGACACCGAAATCCGAAGATACATTGGGATAGCGAATGAATATCTACCAACCGTCCAATGCGGTCCGATGTGATACAAGGTCCAATTTAATATGATGTAACTCGAGCCCGTAGGCTCAGCCAAAAGAAGCCTTCTAAATTCAGGCGTAGGCGACCAAGTCTCTTACAATTTCAGCACTTCGACTCTTAATGATTAAAAGTTCGGAAACCTTATGTTCTTTTAAATGAGAAATAGATTATTTGTTTTGTCTATTATCCGTTTCTTTATCGGATCATTGAGAATATCTTCTGAATTAATTCCAGATCTCTTACAGACAATTTGCAAACTGAACTTGTAGAATTTCTGAACGGCTCAATGCCAGAAGATATATATATATTTTTTTAATTCTTCACAACGGAAGATTTGAAGTACCAATGTAATCGTACAACACTGTCCTCGGGCGTCCAAGACTTCCAACAACGCAGCTAGTCGCTGAAGTGACCGCTTCGATCCCGAGTTAACCTTATCCCACGTTGTGACTTAAGTTTGATCATAAGGCAGCTAAGATTGAATCGTCGCAGCTATCTTCGTTTCGGGCTGGTGAAAGCAGGGCGATGACGAACAGGAAAAAAAATACCAATCGAATAAGCTGAACAAAAGCATATACTGTTTTTATATCACTCCCCCGTACAATAATTGATTTATATCAGAGTTCGCATGCAATTATGGGCCCAACTCGCGTTTAAATCGGAAGTGATATTATTGTTGTTGACTTGGCAGCCTTTGGTTTCCTGTTTTGGTGAAGTTTCGAACAAGGCTGAAGTCGGAGGTTTCGTCGGCACATAATCACGTGAGCCTTTCTTCTGCATCTAGTTTCTTCTGCTCCTCTTTTACTAATTTGCTTCGCGCATTCGAATTTATGGACATTCGCCAGACTGGCCAAGTAGGAGCATTTCTGTGAATCCCCCCCGGCTTACGTGATAACTTTATGTAATCCCCTCTCTCCACTTTCTTTTTTATTACCCTCTCTCACCTGCCTCTTCGGTCATCGTGAGTGGTGTCCTCTATCCTCCTTGGTGTCTTATCTAAGCCTGCTATCTCAACAATTTTCCGTCCAACAAAACTCAGTTCCAAATTCAGTTGTTTACTAAATCTACTTTTTCGCTTTCCAGTCCGCATTTGCAGCTGTAGTGATTTTCCAAGCGTAGCTCAGACAAGCTTGCTAACCATTACACCACCTAGAGGTACCCAAGTGATTTTCCAAGCGTAGCTCAGACAAGCTTGCTAACCATTACACCACCTAGAGGTACCCAAGTGATTTTCCAAGCGTAGCTCAGACAAGCTTGCTAACCATTACACCACCTAGAGGTACCCAAGTGATTTTCCAAGCGTAGCTTAGATGTAGTACAAGGCCGAAAGTATGGGGCACCCAGTGAGGATCGAACTCACTACTCAGTTGTAATTGTTCAATCAAGACAAGCTGGCTGACCATCACACCACGCCGAGGTGCCCTTGCTTTAACTGCATGGAATGAGAGAAAATGCTAGAGAGCGATAGTGATTTTCCTAGCGTAGCTCAGATGTGGCACAAGGCTGAAAGTATGAGGTACCCAGTGAGAATCGAACTCACTACTCAGTTGCAATAGTTCTGAGCGAGACAAGCTTGCTAACCATTACACCACCTTGATGTGCCTAACCATATAGTGATTTTCCAAGCGTAGCTTAGATGTGGCACAAGGCCGAAAGTAAAGAGCACCCTGTAAAGATCGAACGCACTACTCAGTCGTAATTTTTCTAGCGAGACAAGCTTGCCAAACATTACACCGCCTCGAGGTGCCCAACCATATATATAGGGATTTTCCAAGCGTAGTTTAGATGTGGCACAAGGCCGAAAGTAAGGAGCACCCCGTAAGGATCGAACTCACTACTCAGTCGTAATTTTTCTAGCGAGGCAATCTTGCTAACCATTACACCGCCTCGAAGTGCCCAACCATATATATAGTGATTTTCCAATCGTAGCTTAGATG
Source organism: Acanthosepion pharaonis (assembly GCA_903632075.3). NCBI lineage: Eukaryota > Metazoa > Mollusca > Cephalopoda > Sepiida > Sepiidae > Acanthosepion > Acanthosepion pharaonis. The sequence goes on along the minus strand of CAHIKZ030000993.1, from coordinate 465,588 downwards.
TGGCACAAGGCCGAAAGTAAGGAGCACATCGTAAGCATCGAACTCACTACTAAGTCGTAATTGTTCTAGCGAGGCAAGCTTGCTAACCATTACACCGCCTCGAAGTGCCCAACCATATATATAGTGATTTTCCAAGCGTAGTTTAGATGTGGCACAAGGCCGAAAGTAATGAGCACATCGCAAGCATCGAACTCACTACTAAGTCGTAATTGTTCTAGTGAGGCAAGCTTCTAACCAATACACCGCCTCGAGGTGCCCAACCATATATATAGTGATTTTCCAAGCGTATCTTAGATGTAGCACAAGTACCGAAAGTATGGGGCACCCAGTGAGGATCGAACTCACTACTCAGTCTTAATAGTTCTAGCGAGACAAGCTTGCTAACCATTACACCGCGTTTGCATTTCTATGTCAATCAACATTTCCCCCTAAGTCTGGATCACTTTTCTATTGTTCAAACTGCTCGACAAAGAATTTAAGTCGTTTATGTGTTAATTAAATCCTCAAATCTTCCCATTGTTTTTTGGTACTAACCCTTCTCGTTTCAATGTCTTTCATCACATAATACTTTCTTATGTTTTAACGCGGGAACGACAAATAGTATCACACGAAAACACAAATAGTATTAATCAATTATTATTTGAACAATTGAAAACGCTCCAAGGATACTAGATTTGAAAATTCAATGAAGGGGTAAAATTCTCCAATTCATGATAATGTTTTCCTTAGCAAAATCTCTGAACAATCCTTACTGGTCTGAGTCTAAATTATGTATAGAATGTTCTTTACTCTTACATTACTTTTGTGATCACAGTTTTTTCGGCAGTTGGATAGTGTAGAGAAGAAAATGTCGACTTACCTCGTCAAAGCAAGCGATAGCGAGTCGTGTGTAGCCTACGTCGGAAAATAGAGAAAGCGCACACGTGCCTCTTGTTTATATATGAGGACATCATGCAAATTTTTGGTCACATATCAACCAATCATTGACTTCTCGGCCTACTTATAAACAGGGGCTACATATGGCCGGGGGAGGGGGACTGTCTTTGCGACTCATTACACTGCGTGAAAGATTTCTGCATTGAATTTTATGACCCTGAAAATTCTACTACAGGTAGCGAAAGGTGCCCTCTAAAAGCTAAGCAAAATATAAAGAAACAGGAACATTTCATTGGAAACAAAGAAAAGACTGCTAAATGTTATGTAATACCCGAACTCCTATATTGCAATGAATGTTGGGCCATCCCAATACCGATGGAGATGAGATTTGAGGCAACAGAAATGTGATTCTGAGGAAGGATGCTGAGAATAACATGAACTGAATACGTGAGCAACGACGAAGATTTAAAGAAAAAGAAAACAGAAAGGAAACTTGTACGAGGCATAAGAAAGAGACAGCTGAAATTTATATGTTATACAATAACGAAAGAGATCCTGTAAAGTTTGACACTCACAGTAGGACAGAGGAAAGCAGCGCGTAACTACCTAACGTAACTGATTGGCAGAACAGGTATTAGGAGATATAGCAAAAAGGCAAACTTTACGACAAAAGAGAGGAAATTGTGGAGTACCATGATCATCTATGACCTAGAGGGAAACGTCATATAGAAGAGAAAAAAAATCCCTTTGTAAGATGATGCCGAGTCTCTGCCGATAAGCCAACAAAACCTAACAATTTTAAAAGAACTGGAACCCGTATTGCTCAATCTCGATAAGAATTCGCAGATATTTACAGGTAATTTGAGAATTTTGAACACAATTCCCAGCAGTGTTCATCAGACAATTGGAATGAATATGCAGGTTGCATAATAGCAATAATCAATGATTATTTGAGCACTTGGAAACGCCCCAAGGATGGTAGATTTGAAAATTCGATGAAGTAGTAAAACTCTTCAGTCTACGGTAATATTTCGATCTGCAAAATCTCTGCACAATGCTTACAGTATGACGAACGTCTATCCCTCTGGCCAGCAAAATTATATATATATATATATATATATATATATATATATATATATATATATATATATATATATATATATATAGAGAGAATATGAAAGTAGAAATATACGTATGTTCAACTTATGAAAAAAAAGCGAATGAGATTATTTAATATAACCATTCTTAGCATTAATTACGGCCTCAGAAGATATTGCATATCACGATCAGGTTTTTCACGCTATCTGAGGCTCAAAGAGTTGAACGTCCCTGCTTTGAATAGTACACTATACCTTCGAATACGGGAAGACATGGCACGTTAACTTTGCTCGCAGTATGGGAGAGGGATCATTCGGATTTCAAAACCGGCGTAGATGGGATTGCTTAGTAAACTTAATGACAACACTTCAAGCCGCCAATGGCTTCATCGCTGTGATAAGTGTTGTAATTTGCAACTCGCTAGTCAGCTTCCGATTAATGGTCTGAAGGTGGGATTCAGGACCAACCAAAGATACTTTATTCCGATGAGAATTACAGCCCAAAAATGATGTGAAGAGGTGTAATTCATAATTGTTCAGAATGAGTATTCGAATTCTAGTTGAGTTCATTATATTCAAGTACCGTCCAATATTCTTGGGAAAATTATGAAAAATTTTTATTCTTGGGAAAAATTATATATATATATATATATATATATATATATATATATATATATATATATAGTTAAATAGGAGTAGAGAATGGGTTCTCAAGCTGTAATTGGTGTTCAGTAAAGTGGATGGGAAGAAACAAGCAAAATGTGGCTATCATATCTAAAATCGTGGAATTGAATTCATACAGCGTGGGAGTCAGTTACCTCCATACAAAAAGGCTACAGTTGAGGTAGCCCAGTGTTTAACAAATCAAGAGAGCTCAGCTACGTTTCGGCGATATGATTGCGAGCATTCTCGCCCAGACACTCCTGAATCACACGGGCTATGTGACAGAGCGAAGGAGAACCGGATAGAACAGGGACAATAGTACCAGCATTTCATGGCGTAACTCTTATGGGAACTTACCAATAATAATAATGAACCATTCCTGACATTATAAATACTGCGCCTCTCAAGAGGCATGAGGATGCTGTAAGACGAGGAGAGATAATTGAGAGCATATTGTAAGGACATTGGAATAGTGATAATTGTCGAGACAACATAGTTCACTCTAACCAAATCTGATAGTCATTACTAATACTTCTACTTCTTTGTATTATATTTCTGTTGTAATATATCTTTGTATTCCATACCTGTGTTCGCGTTATTCTTTCATTGGTTCTAAACTTGGATCATCACCGTGGTACAAGGAACTTGGACCATAACAGTAACTAACATATTTAGGAAATTGTGTAATGGAGTGGCACTTAAAGACATTTCATAGGAGAAGACATAGCGATCCACGGCATCGCATGACTTTCATTGCACACCATTGCTGGTATCAACCCAAACGAAGAGAACATGGTTTTCCTCCACTGGTATTCGAACCGTGCACGCCATCTGAGGTTCTCGTTCGCCCCATTCACCTGGCGATAAAGAAGCCGGATGTCACCTTGGTTAGCAGCTAGTGCTAAAAGTATGGTGGTTCTTTTCGTTCCTTGTGATAGATAGGTACACGCCATGTTAATAATCTATGTAAGTATGAAAGAGGAAAGAAAATGACACGTAAACGTTAATTTTGATAGCATTTCGTTTATGGATTGCTAAAGATTTTTCCCAAATACCTGTCGCAAACTCAGTCGGATTTTTTTTTTTTTTATATATATATATATATATATATATATATATATATATATGTGTGTGTGTGTGTGTGTGTGTGTGTGTGTGTGTGTGTATGTATGTATACTTGTTATAAAACGCAAAAACACAAAGAGCAATTCATCAGACCTTCAAAAGCATTTCAATTTGAAGGTCCAATAAATTGGAGCTGTCTTTCCAACCCGAATAAAATAAAGTACTACCTTATGAAGTTTTAGTTTTTGTGCGTTTTATAACTAGAATTATTGCTCTATTTCTAACATAGCGGCCTCCTTGGATTTATATCCTTTTGAAATATCCACACCGGTCACTAAAATTATCACTATATATATATATATATATATATATATATATATATATATTAAGAAATGGACAAAGTCCGACAATTTATTAAAGACATTTTTATGTTTAACATTCTTTTTATAGATACAAGTATTTAAGTAAATGCTCTGTTTATAATATACAGTATTAAATAACATTTACCGGCCTGAATATCCGAGAAATTTTCGGTTCGAATCCTGTCAAAGGACGAATATTTTCTATGAAAATTTCTCGGACATTCAGGCCGGTAAATGTTATTTAATATTGTTTATTATAAACAGAGCATTTACTTAAATACTTGTATCTATAAAAGAATGTTAAACATAAAATGTCTTTAATATATATATATATATATATATATATATATATATATATATATATACACGACGAGTGGTCCTCCATTTTAAAAACAATTATAGTTATTTAATTTCTGATATGAAACATGCATTGTATAGTGTTTCATTTCTTAATATTTACGATGGTATGTAACTCGTTGAGAAATAATTAAATTATGTTCAAAAATTAATATTTATTTGTAAATTAAATGCATTTTTCATATTTACGGCTTAAAAATACTGATACACCAACTACAGATATATTTTTGTCATCACAGGTAGCAAACCGTGTTTCATGCACAATACATTGGCCAGATACTGATTAAAACTGCGGATTTTATATTAATACATGCATACAGACAGGGACACGCACGCACACACACACACACACACACACACACACACACACACATATATATATATATATATATATATATATATATATATATATATATATATAATAATGAGAAGCCACGTATACTTTCTTAATATGTATATATAGAAAAAAGTTGCAAATTAAAAAAAATAATAATGTTTTATTTTAAGAAAGTATTTATCTATTTATATATATATTTGATATTTCGAATTCATCAGAAATAACTGTTTGTTACAAATAAATTAAAATTACTTTTGTTAACAAGTAGCGTCTTTATATTAGGTTGGTGCAAAAATAATGACGTAATAATGTTTTTTTGACGTATTTTTTAACGTCAAAAAACGACATTATTACGTCATTATTTTTGCACCAACCTAATATATATATATATATATATATATATATATATATATATATATATATGTGTGTGTGCGTGTGTGTATGCGTGAGCGTGTGTGTGTCTGTATCTTCAGGTTATGAAACAGATGGTCACTACTTTTTGTTGGCCACTTTTATGTTTACATAAGCTCTATCTTTTGATATAATATCAACCAAGTAAATATTTTATATATATATATATATATATATATATATATATATATATATATGAAATATTTACTAGGTTGACTGGTCGATCAGAAAAAGCGTTCAATTAGAATGCAGTAAAAACAGCATCATGTTTCGACGTAACAGAGTCTAACTTCTTGAATTACTTTAAACTACTTTCATTAAAAAACATTTTGAATTAATGCAGTTACTGATACAAGAGAAGTAGTCTGTATTTATCCAATCGTAGTTGACCGAGGACATGAAGGGGTAAAACAGGCAATAAGAAGACCCACTTCAAAGCACAAATTCTTTTGGAGTTTTTAAATTCAATTTCTCAGTGTGCTACCGGTCATATAATAGATGATACATTTATAAAGCAATTGTTAAGTTTGATGAAAATTGATTGAAAGATCAACAAAAAATAAGAAAGAAACCAGTGTCAATTGACATTTTTCGCTATTTATGCGGGTTTTCCCTATATGGGTCGACTCAAGTTCAATGACTGAGAAACAATAAACTTATTGTTGGTTAAAATTGAGCGAAGTTTCTATTAGATTGCTAGAAAATTAACGGAGTTTTAGTTTAAAATTCGTGTTGAAAATGATTTGTGTTGACATCGATTCTTCGTTTTCCGCGGTTTTTCGCTAAACGCACTGGCTTAGAAATACGAAGAAAAATTAGAAGGTATCGTTAAGCTCGTCATGATGTAAGTAAACTACATATCGAGTTTGAACGAAAAAAAAGGGAATTTATCGATTTTTGATCGGTTTTATCTCTTACAATGTACAATATAAGTGCCAAGATTGATCAAAATCGGTTGGACGGATCTCGAATGAAAACGTATCACACAGACAGATATACAGACAGACAAACAGAGGCATACTCTGTTACACACACACATACACACATATATATATTTTTATATATATATAAGATAAACATGATTTTATAGTATGCAATATGTATGGTTAAAATGCTCAATATCACAGATAAAGCGATATATATATATATATATATATATATATATATATATATATAGTCCGAATGGTACTCCGCCAGAAATGAAACGGCAAGCATTCATGCCGAAACCTGCCATAAGAACATTTCAGGGTGTTTGGGTGTCAATCTGAAGCCAGTGCAGTGCATTCAAAAAGAGTTGGATGAGTCTAATGGTGATTACTAATTGTTGATCGGAAAAAACTAGTTCTGATAAGAAAATAACTCACGGTTTTTATTGGTGATGGCATTAGGCTCAACACGGAAGCCTACATCAAGTGCCTTGAGAAGGTAGTGTTGCTCTGGGACAAGAGAACTTCTGACTGTCAGACAATTTCTGAGACCACTTCGCCCCTTATATCTGACTACCTAACTCACTAGGCCGCAACCTCTGGATTATTATGTGTGCGGCGCAGATGAGAGAGAGACGAAGGAAACAGCCTGTAACACCAATGATGAACTTAAGGCAAGTATTATGGCATTATTAACCAATTTAAACATGGTGACTGTCCAGAAAAGTTGCAAGCGATTCCGGAGCCGCCTGGAAGCCGTAGCTGAAGCCAATGACAATTTTATTGAAGAAATTTACTCTCTAGTACTTCAAGATATTTTTGTGTTATTTTGGAAAATATATCTGTTAAAGTGAGATATCCGTATTTTCATTTTTGCGTAATTTAGACGACAATTTATCTATCGCATCCTGTATACACACACACACACACACACACACACACGCACGCATATATATGTATATATATATATGTATGTATATAATATATTTTACAGGCTTGGTATTATTTTTATATATTCTCGCAAGAATTTGAAAATTCCAGTTCACCAATCTTTCCATTCTGAAAGTTTTGTTTTTCGTTTCATCTAAAATCTAAAATGAAACATTTACCTGTGCTCTATCACTGGCCTGTGGTATTTGTATGAGAGAAACAATTATTTCAAATACGATATACGCTGCCCTGTATGTAGTTACATATATAAGGGTGATTGATAAATATTTATGCTATGTCAGATTTGAATTCGTGAATAATTAATTATGATGCTCGTTCAAGAAAAGTGTGTAACCTGGAAATATTGTATCGGAAAATTACGATTTTAGTTCACTGTCTCTCAGTGAACTCTCAAGAGATATTAATGTCTGATTTTAATAACGTTTCCATGGTAATAATGCTAAATTACTTACATAGGTATGACATGCAACGCAGATTTGGATGCCCGTAGTCTTATTTATGCTTCATTCCATGTTCTTCTTTTATGCGATGTGTGCATTCAGGACGTGAACGATAATGGTTCTCCACAACTTCTATTATTTTGTTGATTTAAATTCTCACTGGTTTCAAATATGCTGCAGGTTTTGAAACTACAACAAATTGTATAGGATAAAATTGAACATGGAACAGGCTGAGCTTCGAGTAGTTGCTACAAATCCAAAGCATTAACATATAATCTAGTCATATTTTAAAATAGGCTCGTCCGATCGAAACTTGCATATGAACTGCATCCATGACGCCAGAGCTGTTCAGAAATATTAAAACTCTAAGCTCTCAGTAAGTCAGTTATGCGTCATACACGTTTAGGCGATCATGTATCTTTCGATATATGATTGACGAGTCAGAAAATTTTTCCCGTAGTAGGTTGCCATTTCTTTCTATGGTAGACCAGTTGCCATTTAAGGCTATAGAAGCCGGGCTGCTATTTACCCACTGCTGGGATGAGAAAAAGAGGAGTCATACCTTTTCCAAGGACGTAAATGAATGGATTTGACTGGAATTCGAACTCGGCTCTCCGATTCCTCAATCCGAGCTTCTATCCATTATTCCACCGTTCTGTATAAAACTTATTTCTCAGATCAGTGGTTTTAAATGTTTTTGAGTGAGTAAAGGCCGCGAATCTTGCCGAAAACAGCACTTATTCGCTACAGAATTCAAAATATCTTTTCCTTCTCGGCTCCTTCGTATGGTCTTACCAGACTATCTCGATATAAAAATACCGAATTATTTTAATGTCAGTATTAATATCTAATAAACTTTTATTAGAGAGCGGTATAGATAGATAGATAGATAGATAGATAGATAGATAGATAGATAGATAGTGCACGAGATATTTGAGAACAAATAAACGGAGAATACAAACAAAACCTAACGTAATGTTACGCGGTAGACGCCAAATTTTAACATGCTTATTTTCCTTTCGATCTTATCGAGATCATTATAATATCATCTCCCAATATGAATTAATGCGATATTACAAAACACTAACCAAAAAACTAGAGTCATATTCTTAAATAGCCTCGTCAGTCCGAGACTCTCATATAACCGCTTTCTCTAATCACTGATTAAAAATAGCATTGAGAGAGTGAACCCTGTAGAGGAACTTCCTTCATCGAACCTCGTGGATTGGTGCTATATAATCACAAAGAACAGTGCCATATAACAGAATCTACGCCATTTGAGAACTTTCAACAGCAGCAACAACTAAAAGGAATAGCAAAGCAAGTGTGAAACTGGGAAAAAAACACTCTAACGAACTAAGGGAATGGAAGAACATAATGCGTAAGAGATAGTGAAGAGCATAATATTATATTGAGTTACAATGTGGAGTTGCATACAATCGCTTTCTCAGATTAATTTTTAAAGGTGAAACATATGAAACATGTGTACCTTGGCGAAAAACATCTTACATCGAGCATTGTTGACTGACATTACAGAATCAGGAAGAACTGTAGCAAGTAACAGAATCCACATCACCTGAGGACTTTCAACATCAGCAAAAGTTAAAATGAACATCGCATGTAACTGGAAGATAAAATAATAATAATGCTTATTGATTGTGTGTGACAAGACAAGTGGGTGAGATCCTTTTAAAAATGCCATAAAAATGAGATGTGTGAAGTTGCTGACTATGCCAATAAGAAGAAAATAGATGAATTTTATCAAGGAGATGATGGAAACATTAAGTCTATTCTTTATTCAAAGTTTTCAAGTTCAGCAGAGGGCCTCAATGACATTTCTTTACAAATGTCATCTTTATTTACATTATTCGGACTACTGTCCTCATCTTTGTCGCCATATTTATCACAACGTTTCGGCCGTTGTACGCTCCGGCCTTCTTCAGGTGCTTTGAATTTCGAACTGAACCCTTTATTTAGCTCACTGGGGTAGACTGTTCTAGTTCCACGTGCCATGTTTGATGGATGTCAGTTATCAGTTATCTCCTGCTAATTTCCCTCTTAAAGTTCTCCACTGCCTTAACCGGATATTGAACTCACCATCTTTTGCGTTCTGTCACTGGATCTAACCAATGGCTTTATCCGTTGTGCTATGTGTACTTGAAGACATCTGGGTGTGAATTTCTGGGTATTATCAACAACCATTTTTACCAGAGCTCATATTGCAAATTTGTTATCAATGCTTTTCTCTGGCATTCCTTATTACTGGTTCCCATATTGTATTTATTATCATAGACAAGGACCACCATTGGAAAATTCGTAAACTTAAGGAATCAGCACAGATGCTAGGCAACAAAAATCTCCTGAGCCGACCAAGCATAGAAATAAATACAATATACAGCAGGCTTATTATTCCAAGTAAAGTTTAAGTATTACTGTATATATATTCTGTCAACCACTTGCTTAAGCCCGCTAGGTATGTCATGCGTTGTTTTCCTTTATCTCTCTTTCCCTTTATTCGACCCGTGAGTATCAGATTCTCCAGGCCTTTCTTCCTTATTATGTGTCCCAGAAACTTCAGCTGCCTCTTCCTGATGTTATGTATAAGGCTCCTCCTTGATTGCATCCCCTCTAAGACCTCGTCGTTGCTCACACGCTCGATAAATGATATCCTCTCCGTCGCCTCGAGTCTCTTCTTCATCATTGAGGAAATCGTCCAACATTCGCTATGGTAAAGAAGGACAGTAACAGCTCGATATTTCTTTTCTTTGTTACCAAAGAAATCGTCGTGTCTCGCAATACTCTGCTCAGCTTTTGGGATGAGTCCTTGGCCACCCCAACACTTACCGTTCTCTGTCAAGACGCTTCCCAGATATTTAAACTTCCGCGTCTGCTTGATTCTAGTGTTTCGCATTTCGGGCTCATCCTTTTACTGCATTATGTTTTCTTGTAGTTTAGCCGATCCCGTAGTTTAAAACTTTTAAATTTAATATTTTAATATGTTTTGGTATACCAGTTTCATTTAGTTTCTTTTTGTGTATATATATATATATATATATATTATATCTATAATTCTATCATTCACCCATGCTTAGAATATTGCTGCCATATATGGATCGGTTCCCCTGCTGTTTAGCTAGAGCTCCTTGTTAAAATCCCAAAATGTATCAGCACTATTATAAGTCTTGATCTGGCAGCTCGGCTTCAGTTACTTGCTTTTAAACTTTAAATTTAATATTTTTAATATGTTTTCGGTAACATTTTTAATATGTTTTCGTTTAACCAGTTTCATGTAGTTTCTTTGTGTGTGTGTGTGTATATATATATATATATATATATATATATATATATATATATATATATATATATATATATATATTTGTTGGATAGATGTGAGCCTGCGACCCCGGCCCCACGCCCCAGCGACCGTCAGACAAACTGATCAATGTTTTAAAAAATTTGGGCCCATGTAGATTGCGTGCATCGGCGTTATTGTGGAAGTGGTGGGGGAAATTTCGTCGTTTTGTCATTCATCGTACTAACGCAAACATCGATGTATGCAGACACATATACACACCTGGTCGTCCGTCGGGACTCATACATATATAAACACACGTGGGCAGTTTCGGCTATGACACATGTATGTATACGGGTGGTGTTATATCTATACATACGCATTTGTATGTTGAAATGCTGAAATCTAAACATTGGAAGTGTGGCGGAAATGTCTCGTTGATGTGTACATGTAATATTTCCTCGCATGTATGTATATGCGTGTGGTGGGGTTTGTGTAAAATTATGATAGGTAAAGATTATTATTATTTATATTTATTTTTAAATTTTTGAAAAAAAAAATGGGGCTTTATTTGTTATATTTAAAGCTGGTTATTTGTTTGTTTTTGGTGACTGTGTATATGTAACAGGTAGAAATTTGTAATCCTTATTGGTTAATTTATATGGTGAGGTTTAGTTTAATATTCAATGTGCTGGGTGAGAGGGTAGTTCAACTTCGGTGCCACCGAAGGCCCATTCAAAATGAGAAGTAACAATCACAACCTTTCATTCAACAACAGGAAATATTCGAACAGCACAACACTTTCTACATACATATGGCAGCAAAAATATACAAAAACATCTCACCAACAATAAGTTGGGAAATATTGAAAAAGCCCTGCCTACAACAACATTACGAAAAAAATGCCTACTTTGCCTACACGAAAAAAAGTAGCAATAATATCACACAAACCGCAAAAAGAACTTACTAAACAAAAAATCAGAGATAATCTCCAAATGTAGGCATGAGAACAAGTACCTATTATCCGAATTCATACCAAACGGATAAAACAAACAAACCACCAACAATCACAATTTAATTTCTGTCTCCAATCCCTTGAAACATTACTATCACATCATACCATATAAACCCGTTATTAAATTGAACTACCCTCTCACCCAGTACATTGAATATTAAACTAAACATCACCATATAAATTAACCAATAAGGATTACAAATTTCTACCTGTTACATATACACAGTCACCAAAAACAAACAAATAACCAGCTTTAAATATAACAAATAAAGCCCAATTTTTTTCAAAAATTTAAAAATAAATATAAATAATAATAATCTTTACCTATCATAATTTTACACAAACCCCACCACACGCATATACATACATGCGAGGAAATATTTTCCAGCTGGAAAATACATATGACATGTACACATCAACGAGACATTTCCGTCACACTTCCAATGTTTAGATTTCAACATTTCAACATACAAATGCGTATGTATAGATATAACACCACCCGCATACATACATGTGTCATAGCCGAAACTGCCCACATATGTTTATATATGTATGAGTCCCGACGGACGACCAAGTGTGTATATGTGTCTGCATACATCGATGTTTGCGTTAGTACGATGAATGACAAAACGACGAAATTTCCCCCACCACTTCCACAATAACGCCGATGCACGCAATCTACATGGGCCCAAATTTTTTAAAACATTAATCAGTTTGTCTGACGGTCGCTGGGGCGTGGGGCCCGGGGCCCGGGGCCCGGGGTCGCAGGCTCACATCTATCCAACCAAATATGTTATCTCTGTCTCTGATATTGAGCGCTTTCTAATAAGTACCGCGCATATAATATATAAATAGTTATACATATATATTTTGTTTATATTTATATACACTTTCACATATATATACATATATATATATATATATATATATATATATATATATATATATATATATATATATATATATATCACTTTTGTTATCAATTATCTCAATAAATTAGGGAATTTAGCAATTTATCTTAATACAATATTTTTTACTTTACTGTGACTGGACATGTGTGTGAAAGTGACGGGGCACTAAGGACTTAAAATGTAATTTTTAAAAATTTCTTTTATTTTCTTTTCATTATGTTTCCATTATTTTTATTATAAAATATTAGAAATTCTGATAAGAAAAGATCTGCCAAAAATGTTTGCTTTGTTTTATTTTACGGCATATCAACCTCAATGAGTTATTTAATGCCGATAAGATTTTTATTGCTGGTAATATCTTTCAGAAATTTATTGCTGTTAATATTTTTTTCTTCAAATTTCATTGCTGGTAGTATTTTTTTTACAAAAATATATTGCTGGTATTAAAACCTATGTTTACACTTTCTTGGCGTTTTGACCGCAGTTTGGGGGTTCACTATTTTCCCATAGCTGGGACCCTAACAGGTGCTACCACCCCGAGTCATGGTGGAACGCTAGCAATTAAGAGGTGGTTGCACGCACCTCAAAACCTCTTGATCAAAGGCCTTTCTATCAGGCCATAATCGTCTTACCCAGGACGCCTCATTTGGTGTGGAGCTTACCCATCTGCTGAGGTGCAGTCGGCGTATTTTGAAGCCCCAGCCGATAAGGCAACTGACAAAAAGGGTGAAGTGATTTAAGAACAGTAGGCGATCTAGCATTTAAACATTTTCTAAAAAAATTCGTCCTATTAAAATTTTTTTCTTTTAAAATTAATGTAGCATTTTTAAAACGAAATTTTTGTCAGTGTCATCACTGTGAGAAACTAGTGTACTGAGTGATTCTTTTTTATTCCTATAATATTTAATTTAAATTTCTCGAATTTTCTCCGATGTAATCCGTGTAGCACTTATTACCGGTAATAGAAAATTCTTTCTTCAAGATTTAGGCTATTATCATTTGGTTTGTATTAATTAAAACTTTCATTGTTTTATAAATATTTATAAATGAATGTTATGTTAAACTTAGATAAAGACATTTCAGTTGTATTTGTGATAGTGTTGGTGGGTAAAATAATATTTTTTTATACTCTGGCGATGTCAAAATGGCCAACTCTTCTATTTTAACATAAATAAGAAGAGAGAAAAAAAAACTAAATGAAACTGACTAGACGATATACCCAAACACATATTTAAAAAAAGAGATTTAATTTAAAAGTTTAAAATTTTAGCTTCCCCCTATTCCTTCATGCGCATGTGCAAATACATCAATGTAATGATTACTTTAGACCGATGAAATTCTAAATGACATAATGCGTCACACAAATCTCATTTAACTTAAAACGCCATTTCACATACAATGCAAATTTTCACAAAGTCCTCGACACTCAAAGCGATAATTACATATCGAGGCGTCCCTGATGCACTACTGAAATTTTATATGTGCAAACAGACAACTGGAAAAAGATTTTGAAAATCTTCTCGTCATGCAGATTTAGCTCAGTAATTGGGATTTTTTTTTTCGAAATAAAACGAACCAGGGAAACGTTATAATTATTTCTTGAAACGAAGTACGCCAGAATTTAGTCGTGAGCAGGAAAAGTTGTTCCGACATTAGTGAAACAATGCATCGCCCGTGTCAGGATACAGTATATTTCAAGATGGCTGCTACAACTACAGCTAATGATATTTTATAACAAAAAAATTCAGAAGGCCTATGAAATGATGTTTCAAGTAAATAAAGAAAGGTTGATAGAAAAATGAGGAGAAAGGGGAGAAAAAAAGAGAAAATAAGTAATCGTATGAAATCGGTTTTAATTAAAAGCTAGAAATATATATAAAGACAAAGAATTAGAAAAAATCACACACACACACACACACACACACACACACACACACACACACATATATATATATATATATATATATATATATATATATATATATATATATATAAGAGCCACCGAAGGTAAACAAGTGTTAAATTTATTAATATTTATAAAGTTTCAGTTCGAAGCGTATAAATTATAATTATATGAAACATTAAGCACGATTTGATATTCAATTAGATTCTTGCTAGAAAGAAAAGAGAAAAGATTCTATATAAAGCCATGGAACTGAGGCACGAAAATTTTGTACATGCGCAGGCGCACACGCATGAACCTTGATCATCACTTGGAGTAGATGACGATGTTATATGCAATTATATAATATACATGTCGCGATGGATAAATTGGCGTCTAAATTACGCAAAAATGAAAATAACACTGACATCTCATGTTAACAGATATATTTACCGAAATTGCACAAAAATATCTCTTTTGTAACACTTCTGGACGGTCTCCTTGATTAATTTGGTGAATGCGGCCATAATCATTGCCTTCATTTCATCTTTGGTGTTACAAAGAGATTTTTTGGTCTCTCGCTCAAGTGCGCCCCACACGTAATAATCAAGGGGGTAGTCTAGGCAGTTATGTGGCCAGATATAAAAGGTGATGTGGTCGTAGAAATTGTCTGGCAGTCATGACTGGATCCTCTTGCTTGTGTGGAATAGTGCAGAGACCTGTTGCTAGATGTAATTTCTTTCAGCAGACAACCTGTTGAATTGTTCATGGCACTTGATGTAGGCCTCCGTGTTGAGGCTGAGGCCATTATCAATAAAATTCCTTTTCTTTTCAGAACTATGAGTTTTCTGAGCTGCTGTACCTTCGTAATCACCATTAGATTCGTCCAACCCTTTCCTCTGCGCTATCCTCGGATTGACATTCTGAATTGTTCGGATTAGAGCATAGCATACCGTTCCTAAATTTCTAGTGAGGTGAATTGCTTCATGGTACTCTTTTTCTC
>CAHIKZ030000993.1:427500-445000 GCA_903632075.3 Acanthosepion pharaonis | reverse complement strand
GTGCCCATGGAGAGGGTAATATGCTGTCTAAGTTGTTCACCACTAGCAGTTGTTTACCTAGTTCACGCCGCTGGCGAGTATTGTACAAGGTAACCAAAAAAGTTCTGTTTGTGTTTTGATTAGTCATTGAATGAAGTTGAAATATATACGAAATGCGTATAGCAATTGTTTTCAAATTCAGACAGCCGGAAGTAGGACCATCAGACATTATAAAAACACGCGCACCGTGATCGGCCATCAGTTATAAGCCGGACAGCTGTGAGAAGGATAGAAGTGTCTCGAGATCTCGTTCAGGGCTGTATGCTTTACGACTTCAAAGTGGGCTTATCAGCAGCTGCATCAAGTCGCCGCATATGTCAAGCATTTGGTTCTGCAAACGCAGTTGGAGGTCCACAAGGGACAACGAGTGGCAGCCTGCATATCGCTGCTCTCTTGTCACCATACCGCATCCTTATTCAATCGAGTGCTTACCAGTGATGAAAAGTGGGTTCTGTACGAAACTCCCAAGCGTTCCAGACATTGGTTGTCTCCTCAGGATGCTGTCCCTCACACCGCAAGACCGCCTATGCACCCACGCAAGATTATGCTTTGTGTCTGGTGGACAGGTCATCAAGTGGTTCATTATGAACTGCTATCAACGGGCCAAACGGTCACTGGAGACCTATACTCGTAGCAATTGAAACGGGTGCAACAGGCATTGCGCCAGAAGGACCCAGCACTGGTGAATAGCAACAGTGTGCTTTTCCTCCATGACAACGTCAGGCCGCATGTCGCGCGAGTGGTCAGGGATACCATACAGCAACTTGGGTGGGAGACTTTGTGCCTTCCACCTTATTCACCTGACCTTGTGCCATCCGATTACCACCTTTTCCACTCCCCGGATAATCACAGACTTCTTTGCGCCCAACCCGAGTTTTACCGCAAGGGCATTGAACAACTGGAGACACGTTGGCAGAAGGTGCTGGATGCCGATGGCGATTACTTCGAAGACTAAATATAAGTTACACATACTGTGAAGCGTTTTCTTTCTTTTCTTTAAAAACGGACAGAATTTTTTTGGTTACCTTGTATTTTGTTGATGTTATAAAGATTACCATTTCATTTCCAACCGCCGTTTTGGTTATTCATCATTCAGTAACCTTTCCTTAGTGACAACACCATTTCAACTGTAAAATGATGAGATCATTCTGCCAAAATTAATAAATTCTAGGTAGCATAGCGGAAAGCTCATCGGAACGTGTTCATAAATAAAAGGCGCAAGGAAGCTAAGGTGGTGGGAAAGTGACTAAAGACAATATGCCTGCTCAGTGGCTTATTTTGGAAGAGGAAAGAAATATCTTACGTTTGATTAGCTTACAACAAGTTTAAGCTCTGAGAAGCTTAATAAATAGAGAAATACCAGGATCTTGCTCGAGATTCTTGAAAAGGAATCTACTCAAGATCACTATTCAAACCATCTTGCTATAACAATTTTTTATCAATCATTTCGCTCCAAGCCAGGCAATGAAATGATGCAACAGGGTTACTGAGGATCGGGGGAAGAAAACAGGAAAGACAGAGTAAATGATTCAAGGATAAAGATAATGTTTGACAATACAGTTAAATTTTTGAAATCCCTAATTGACAGGAGTATAGGGAGCCGGAAGTGTTCCACAGGCGAGATGTGCGGGCGAAGAAACTTACGTTTCCGATTAGTACATTCAACAAAGAAATTATGAGTCCTAGCTGCCTGTAAGTTCGGAAAATTGCGGTACCAGTTGGAAAAAGTTGATCAGAACGATTAATGTGAACATATTTAGAGAAAAAAAAACGTAAAAGGAAACTACTTTACGGCGGTGAGAATTTGATTGAAAGCCTGTTGCTTGGTTACGACCGATAATGTCACGGCTACTTCTTTGCATATTGTCAAGAATATGTAGATATAAAAAAGTAACAGCAGATGAGATATGGCAGCAATATCCATGGACGAATGGGAGACTCAACAATGTGCTAGAGAGATTCTGGCGATGAAAATTGTCTAGTACTATATATTGAATTGACTTTCCTCGCAGCAAAACGAGCAATACAAATACAGAAGAACGTGTAGCTTTGTTTTTTTTTATATATATTACGCAAAGGCGTTAGATAAAATACGCTACAAATATATGCTGGGACTGCTCAGTAATCTTGATATATTCTGGAAAGACATTAAAATAATCAAGAGCCTAAACTTAAATTAACTAGGTTTTCGTCTGAAGCGTATTTGTGTCAGACTAAGATAAACTCGCTAAATTTTGTGAGTTTCCTGGTTGCAATGTTTAGGGCGCGGCGTATCGAGCCCAGCTAAAAATCATAGTTTTGAATGCTGATTTTCTAGGCGAGCTAATTTCACCACTTGAAAGATCAGGTTCTCATTTGATTACAGCCCGATGAAATGAAACGTCGACGGGGTGTAGTGCTAAATTTGTTTCAAAACTGATTCTCTAGGCGCAACTATTCCCTGTGTGTTTAGTCTGAGGCAGTAGCGGCAGTTTAAGCCCGAATTTGGTTCTATGTATTACTAGGTTAGATTTATTGACCCCCACCCCGCAAAAAATAGTAGGTAAAACCAGAAATTTTAATTAACACGAATAAAAGGAAAATATCTATATATAACATTCTGTAACTTCCGTTAATTCGTCCGTCACATACTCTAAAATAGCCATTACCGATCGAAACCACATTTTGGGGAGAAGAACAAACAGGTAGTATAATAAATTTTCATTAATTTCTGGGTAAAATATATATTTTATTATTTATCATACAAAACACTTCCCCTATTTTTAAATCAATTTGATGATGAAAATAACAAATGTTTATTTAATAAAAACCCTATCTTGTTTATTGCATATCTTTAAGTTTTTATATACAAGAATTCAGTTCGCAGTTTGCCCTGCGTTTGTGAAAATTATAAACAAATCACAAGACCAAATGCTTCAAAAAGTTAGAATTTGGCTCCAGATAAGTATATTTATGCATGGTTAGTTGTATGTCGGTTTCCCAAGAGTAAGTAATAATAAGAATTCATTATTCGCTGTTACTAAGGGAAAAAATAATTGTTTTTAAAAAAATATTGTTTAACATAAGGTCCTATAAAATTAACTTAAATAAATTATTAAACCACGAAGTACAGTTTTTCCAAAGTATATTTCAAAACATCAGCTTATTCAAATTTTATCGATTGGTTTGCGAAATTGAACGAGTTTGTAAATATTGACAAATATGTTAGCGATAACTTTAACAAAATTAAATACTGTGAGGCCGACGCGGACAGAAACAAAAATCTAGTATAAAAAAAATGTAGTCTTTTCTAGTTGAAATTTTGTAATGAGGCATCATTTCATCTTAGATACACATCGTTTTTCGGGAGTAAACTGGGAAGACAAATCTGGAACCGGAGTCCCGAAGATAGTCCGATGTTGTGTTCAATTTCTTTCTAGCAACTCTTGACACGACAAACTATACTGGACTACCTTTCCCTTGAACAAAATCGATGGCGTGTACAGGGGGGACGTGCTGCATGGGCAACCGCCCATCTCACAGAAAATCCTGCCCAGACCCGCGTCCTGGATAGGACCGACCAGTATCATGTCACCGCGACAACAAAACATGGAAAGCGACAGTCTACTGATGGTAGGATTGAGAATCACCTTCCATAAGGAAGAATGTGACTAGATCCTTGTCACGATCATGGAAATGGGAAATCCGTACAGCATCGGCTTATAGATTTCACTGTTGCAACCTGGAAACTAACAATTCTGCTTTGCCCTTGGGAAGTTCCAAATCTCTAAGTTCTTCAGGTCATTGAGTTATAAGCTGTGGTTGAGAGATGTTGGACAATATTCTTGATCATATGGTTAATGGAACGCATTGTCATTCCCATCATGTGACTCAATTTAATACGATTACGATGTTTCTGCAATTGATATGTCTTTATTATGGGAGGCAAGGTGCAAAGTTGATTCAATGTTTTGATAACTGAACTGTCGATTTTTTTTCTTTAACAGTCCCTTAGCAGTTGAAGGGACCATGCAGAATTAGTAATCATTGGCATGATCGGTCAGTTATCTCCAAATCATGGTTATTCCAAGAGGCATAGATTTTTTTCCTGGTTAGCCACTAACTGGAGTGTGTTGCACAAGTATTATAACATATGTATGGTGCACATTTCTTGTCTTGGTTTCCAATTTTGCATCCAAAATATATGTGACGTCGTCCCCCGGTCGCAGCGCCGACTGTGACGTTCTATCCTGATCTACCACGGCGCCAGTTGTGACGTCCCCAAACAGCACCAATTGTGACGTCCTCGCCGCGGTGCCAGCTGTTCGCTCCTCGCTGCTCCGTTCGGGTGTCACTGCTCCAAACGTGACGTCCGCCTGTCGCGTCAGTCGTGTTGTCTCGTCCTGTAACGACCAACTGGCTTGGTATCGGTCGCGGCACCCAAATGTGACGTTCTAACCTTTTGGTGATTCGGATGGGAATCTGGTTAGATTTGATATCAGCCTCGTCGGTCCCAATTCGCTTCCAACGCCTGGTTACTCCAGTCCGCCTACCCACTGAATTGATCTTAGGCAGATGAGATCAAACAGTGGTTGGGGCCGTAATGCAAACTGAGTTCAACGGGGGTGATACTACACAAATATGCATAAAAGAAAATAAAATGAAAACTCAAAAATTTCAAAGTATCGAAGAAAAAGGTAACAAACTTTATGTCTAGTTATTCGATACATAGGACTGCATCTATCTCCCGACCCGTTCTGTGGATTGTGACACGTCGTTTTCCGTTAGGCAAGTTTTAACGCTTCAAGTTGTTTGCTCTCTAAGAAATTGGCATTTCCGTGTGTCTTTGGACGAAAGTCGAAAAAAAAAACTTATTTTGGTGGTCTGGATCTAAGTCGCTCTTCAAAATAATTGTTCTTGGGTTGAAGAGGAGTCCAGAATTTGCGTGAATCTTGGTCAGCTATCTACGAGGCGGCTTCAACTCTGGAAACTCAACTCTCCGCTGGAGCCCGAACTCTGATTTCTGCCTGTTGGGGCCTCGCTTTTATTGACGCCGACCAAAACCGGGGTGGGTCTGTCGGCGTCGGGGGTTCCTCGATAATTCTAAATACATAACCACCCCTTTTATTTCTGGTTAGGGATTTTCCACTCTTTTCCATTTTTGGGAAGCTTTCCTCACTCCCACTTTCTCACCTTACTTCTGAGGGGCGTGAACTTCCCTCCCCATTTCTTCGTAGCAGCTTCTCATACTTATACTCTGGATGAAGCGTCGACAGCCTCCTTCGTGCGTCACGTGATCACCACTCGACCAATGAGATCTTAGTCGGGTATCTTTCCTCCTCCTTCGTGCGTGACGTGATCATCACTTGACCAATGATGTCTTAGTCGGGCGTGAACAATCCGCGGCTTTGTTTCGGGGAAAGAAATATCTTGCTTAACTAAAAAAATTATCTCTTTTCTTTCCCTTTTCTTCCGCTTTAATCGCCGTTATCATTTTCTAGCCGCAAACGGACAATATGACAACTCTTGTTCTACACGTGGTTTTTTTGTCAGGTATTTTATCGCTTATTATCAAAATGGGTGGTCTTCTTAACACGGCCTCAAAAAAGAAATATCTCTAAAGTTTCAGTCAGTCTGTCGCCTCCCCATTCATTTTCCTTCGGTACATATTTCTGATAACAATTTTATTATCGCAGGCCAAAGTTGTTTCGTCGAAAAAAAATCGGTCAGCGGACACGGCTTGTGTGGCTTTTAATTTTTCATATCTACCCAAAGTCCTGTAGTTACACCTGTGTTTTGTCAATTATCAAAATTAACGTTTTCAATTGAATTTTTCGTTGGCCAGTCGACCAGCCATTTTGTTTACGTACTCCTAGATAACACAGCCGTTATCAAAACACATCTGTTTCTTTCCTTCTTTCTCTTTCTTCTTACCCAGAATTTCCCTGTCATTGTAATGACACCCTTTCGCCATGGTTACTTATCAATATATTCATTGTCTCTTAGCCGTGTGTGTGTTCTGCTGATCACCCACGATTCGTCTCGCCTTTCTTTCTGCCTTCTTTTCTTTCTTTTCCTTTCTCTGCCTCGTAAATGGTGCCACATATAGTTGGTAAGCTTTTCTAAAAAAAAAGGGTGATATATTTCGCTTTTAAGATGAAAAAGTTACTTTGACACACACATAGCAGAAGTTATCTGCTTGTTCAGAAATTCACGGGGCATTTTTCACAGACCATTTAAATGTGTAAAAGAATGAGTGGAAACGAAAATAATAATTAGTTTATTAGGTTAATAATTATATATAATAAGGTTATTAGAAGAATAATAATTAATCTGGTAACTACAATAATTTTGATGAAATATTCATATTAATTTATTGAAATATTATTCATATTCACTAGTACGATTTCTTGAAATATAGAGCCAATCAAGAATTTTGGATATAATTTTTATTTCCGGTGACCCAAAATAAGTTAAGATTGGCTATTTTAGTTTTTGAAGTTTTTATGTTATAGGCAGCAATATTCGATGCATGGACGAATGGGAGACTCAACAATGTGCAAGAGAGATTCTGGCGATGAAAATTGTCTAGTACTATAAAATATTCATATGAAATATTCACTTAAAAAAGTTGATAAACCGTAAAAATAACAAATGAAACAATCAAACTCAACTCGCATTGTATGACGCATCATTTAAGCTTAAATAAAAAAAGAACCTTCTCAATACCTGGCCATAGTTATACATCACTACTTTTAATGTAAAGAGATTCACTGTGCATCAGACTGTAAAAGAAAGTCTCAACTGGTTACGTATACGCAAGTGAACTGCTAATATGTGAAAATGTTCAGAATATTTATCTTGATTCAACAAGACAAAGCATATATATATATATATATATATATATATATATATATATATATATATATATATATATATATATGATCGGTGTATACAAAATAAATTCCAATAACCAACAAATATTATTCTTTAAAGAGTGCTCAATACAGAGTAGAGAAAATATAATTTATTCGAAAGTTATAGCATAAATATGTTATAAAATCACTACAAAAATAGCCATTTTTTCCACATTCTGGTGTCTTATCAAGTGGTGTTGTTGAATGTAGAATAAAGTATTTTAAAAGGAGAAAATCAATCAAACAGCCTTCGCTACGGGAAACGCTGTTACATAGGCTGGAATGACCAATCACAATACAAGTATATGTGAATTCAAAAAACTTGACAACGAACTTTGGTTATAATAATTATTTTTTAATGCTTTACTTTTAAGGTTAGACTAAAATAGAATTCATTCTAATTAATAAATATTAAATTATACTATAAAATTCAAAATTCAAAATTACCAATTTTAAATTGTGGAATCAGGTTGAGATCATAGACAAAGAATAGCATTGGGGAATTCGTAAACTTAAGGAATCAGCACATATGGAAGGCCACAAAAATCTCCTTGGCCGACCAAGCATAGAAATGAATACAATATGGGAACCAGTAATAAGGAGTGCCAGAGAAAAGTGATAATAACAGCAAAAATTGCAATATGAGCTCTGGTATATTAGGTTGCTGAAGATATTAGGTTTGTAATACCCAGAATTCATGCAGAGATGTCCTCAAAGACACATGGCACAGTGGATAAGGGCGTTAGTTAGATCCAGCGACAGGACCCAAAGAGTGTGAGTTCAATATATGGGTTAGTCGGTGGAGAACTTGGAGAGGTAATTAAGCAGGAGATAACTGATAACAGATATCCATTAGGCACGGCACATGGAACTAGAGCAGTCTACCCCATTGAGCAAAATAAAGTGTTCAGTTCGACATTCCAACCATCTGAAGAAGGCCGGAGCGTACAACGGCCGAAACTTTGTAATAAATATGGCTACAAAGATGAGGACAATAGTCTGAATAATATATATAGTGTACATAAATATAGACAGATGCCATCCAGAAGGTAAACAAAATATTTGGGAATAAGAAAAAAATGAACAAAAAACGCGTTCAACTAATATTAATCGCCTGGAACGATTATAACAATTTCCAAGTTTACTAATCCGAAAGCTGGTTTGCTCTGTCGTGTTAGACAATTTTCTCGCCGGAATGTGTCTTGCATGCATATAACACCACCATTCTCCCGTACATTGAGTATTATTGCCGCATCTGGTGCTGCTGCCATAGACCTAGAGGTTCTTGAAAAAATCATAATCAGCAATGTTATCCGTCAATCACTTTCTGCTATAGAGTAGTTTCACAGTGGAGGCTTGTATTTGTACTAAGTCGGTCTTAAAATATGTTCGACGTACAAAACGTTAGGAACTTGATATAATAGGTAATGACGCAGAGAAATCTAGTTGGGGTCGCTGATACTTTAATATCCGACTAACAGTCGTCCGACATCGACTGACTGACCAACTCACTGAGGGGTATTTAGTCACCCCCCAACGAGAGCATCATGTGGCACAAGGCCGGTTTAACGTGGGATCTCAGAGCCCGTGGGATCGGCCAAAAATATGCCCTTTGAACCCGTATAAACAGGTTCAGGGTCGGTTTACCTCCCCGAAAGAGACTCCGCCCTTCGGCGTAGCCTCTTTCGGGTTCCTCCCCCGCCCGAAGGCAGAGAGTTCAACCGGTCAGCTGGTCGTCCGACTTCAGACTGAACTCAGACCGACCCACTGAGCGACTGGGGACTGCTACTACTCCTACTTATTATAGGTGGGAGGATCTAAGCCTAAATTCTCTTCAATGATAGTGTTCTCTTCAACTCCGCTTTCTTTCTCTCTTCTCATGTACGATTATCAAATACTACACCAATCGTCGTCATCTGTTTTTTTTTTGTTATAACTCACTCGTAGTGGTTATAGTATTATACATTGCTTCGGCAACTCGATGTGACGTCATCGATTCTTTCTCTTCGACTGAATCCAAACGGATTGGTATTTATCCAGTGACCCCACTGAGGCGAGATGTGACACAATGTCGAGTATAGTGTGGGGAATCGAAGCGTGTACACTTGGGCCAAAGGCTAAAATTTACCCAGCCCCTGCAACTGCAGGATCGGACACTTTCCATTGACTATTTTTCAGTTGTGTCTCCGTCTGTATACAGGGCCCCAATTGTGTCGCACTCTGCCAGAAGACAGAGACCGTGACAATTGCGAGCCTGAGAGCGGACTGTCTGATTCCGACGGATTGGTATTTACCCAGTCTCCTCACTGAGACAAGATGTGACACAAGGTCGAGTATAATGTAGGTAACCGGAACGCGTACCCTCGGGCCAGTGGTCAGAATTTACCCATCGCTCGCAACCGCAGGATCGGGAAATTTGCATTGTCTATTCTTCTCAGCCAAGTCCTTAGACAGAGCCGACTGAGTCATCCTCTGCCCGAAAACAGAGACCTGGACAATCGCAAGCCAAACAGCATACTGCGTTACCCGAGACAAACTGATATTTATCGGTCGTCCAACTGCAGACTAGACGTGACACAAGATCAATTTTACTGTGGGAAGGCCGAGCGTTTCCACCCTGGCCACTGGTCAAAATTTATCCAACCCACGCAAAAGCGGACGCATGTATAGTACTTCTCTGTTTTTCGCAGCAGAGTTTCTATCAGAAGACAGAGCCCGAGTCATCCACCGCCTGAAGACAAAGTACTGGTCAATCGTAAGCCAGATAGCGAACTGCCTGATTCTAACGTGTTTTTTTATTCTCAGCCGAGCCTCTATCCAAAACAGAGCCCCGACTGAGTCATCCTCCACCCGAAGACAGCTGCCATGTCTTTTTTTTTGTCTTGTCGCGAGCGTGGGTCAGACTGCGACCAACATTTCCTGACTTTGAGTTCTTTATTTAAAGCGTCTTGCCTAGTTCATTTGTGTTATCGGGGTGTATTATTTACTACACAACACTTTTTGAACCCTGTACTTCTATTGTTTATTCTCCTCAAAAACGGTTTCTCGTTTACGTCTTAGTGGGTTTATCGCCTTACTTCAGCGCGAAATGATTAAAACAACATAACACAGGATGCTGGACAATCTTTTCACAGATGAAAAAGAAACTATCTATATCTTTGAGATAAGTTTTATGAGTACTTTTATTATTTACATTACTCGGAATGTTATTCTCATCTTCATTGCCATATTCACAACGTTTCGGCCGTAGTACGTTTTGGCCTTCTTCATGTGATTGGAATTTAAAGTCGAACCCTTTATTTCGTCCATTGGGATAGATTGTTCTAGTTCCACGTGCCATGCCTCTTCCGGTTGTCTCAGTTATTTCTCGTTAACTCAAATTTTGGTTCACCACTGCTATGGGCTGGTGTTGAACTCACAACTCTTTTGGGTCTAATCACTGGAGCTAACCAACGTCTTTATCCACTGGGCCATGTGTCCACAAGTGACTAGACCTAGATGATTTGTGAGTTGAAAACCAGGCCACAGCAGTGGTGAGCCAAAATTTGGAAAGTTGAGTTAAAGGGAAATAATTACGACATCCGAAAGAGGCATGGCACGTGGAGCTAGAACAATCTACCCTGGTGAACGAAATAAAGGATTCGGTTCGAATTCCAATCGCCTGAAGAATGCCGGAGCGTACAACGGCCGAAACGTTGTGAATATGACAATGCAGATGAGGATAAGAGTCCGACTAATGTAAACTTGAAACAACAGAAGTGTAGATCAACGACTTAATGCTTAAAATATCTGAGCTCATGTGGGCGAAAATGATGTCTTAACGACTATAGAAAAACAGTCTTGCGCTAAGAAAGAGAGATGAAATTTCGCGGACGTATAATGAGGAAAAGATTACACGGAGAATTTAAAATTAATAATGCAGGATAAAAGAAGGATTAACCTACTTACGGAGTTTGTGGAAAGGGATTAAGAAGAATGGATAAAGTTGAGTGATAATATGTTCCAAATTACATACAGCAGAATAGGACAAGAAGTAGTGGAGAGCCATGAACATGAAATAAACTATATACATAGGCATTCCGATACCTGGCTATTTAATGTATTTAAGAAAAACATCCGTTTAAATTCATTTAGTCAATAACCTATATGATATATACAAAAGTACTAACCATACACACTGAGTATTTGGGAAAAAAAGATATGTAAAAACATGAAAGGCACCGGAACAAGCAGAGACGCATGCGCGTATGTTCACAATAGCAGGTCTTAAAATACGCATAAAGGATACTTACATCAAAACACTTTTACAAGCATGCACGCGTCTATGATAAAACCATAATCATGCAAGGCTTTGCTTCGGCACATGCGCGCATGCGCACCAGTACATACCATAAGAGGCGCGCTGACACACCGAAGCATGTGTAGGATCCAATCGATGGCGCCGTTGCTTGAAAAG
Source organism: Acanthosepion pharaonis (assembly GCA_903632075.3). NCBI lineage: Eukaryota > Metazoa > Mollusca > Cephalopoda > Sepiida > Sepiidae > Acanthosepion > Acanthosepion pharaonis. The sequence goes on along the minus strand of CAHIKZ030000993.1, from coordinate 433,609 downwards.
CCCCCTAATGTAGTTTGAAATGTATTACTAATTAGTGCGAACATGACATCAGGGAGGCTGGGGATATAAAAAGGGGACAAGTCCCTCGCCAACAAGACGAAAGCATTCGTGAGGGAAACCTTTTAAATAGTTCCTTGGCCAGTCGCGCCGTTCGATCTGGTTCCCGCTGTCGTCGTTGTCGCCATCGCAGAGACGGTGGCAACGCGCCCGCCCGACGCGCTTTCGTTTCCATGCCTTGCGTGACATTATCACAGTCAACAGAGTCAAAGATGGCCGCCCGGTCGGTGGGTAGGCCGGACGGTGGGGCGGCCAACAAGACATCTTCCCAGTGTCCGACATGAAAAGAGTGTACTACTTGCTTTCTTTGTCGTCTTTATTCGCTCTCTTTTTTTCGTTCTCTTTCCTTCTATCTCGCAGTCCAGGCTTCCACTTGTATACATTTCTTTTTCTTCTCTTTCCTTTGCTTGTTTGGATGTATTTAAATCCTCTTTTCAGTTACTTATCTTTTCTTATATTAGTTTTTTTCTTTCACTCCTGTTTTATATATTTTTTTCCTTTTTTACCATTCCTTTTCTCACCCATTATATTCTTTTTTTTTTTATTTTCCATTTTTTCTTTTTCTTCTTATTTCTTTCGTTGTCCACGCTTTCTTCTCGTTCATTTTTCCTTTTTTTTTTTCACGTTTTATTCTTCTTTGTCCACACTTCTAGTTCTTCGCTTTTATTTATTTGTCGGCAATTCTTCTTTTTCTTTCTTTCTTTTCTTTCTTCTTTGTTCACGCTTTCTTTTCTTCTTCTACGTATTCCTTCTTTGTTTACGTTTTCTTTTCCTCTTCGCTTTCTGTTTTTCTTTATTTATCCACGTTTCCTTGTTCTTCCTCTTTCTTCACCCTCACTTCTTGTTCTCTTATCTTTCTATATCAACACGTCTTCTTCTTCTTCTTCTTCTTCTTCTTCTTCTTCTTCTTCTTCTACATACTTTCTCTTTTCCTTTGTCCACGCATTCTTTTCTTCTTATGCCCTTTCTTTCTTTCTTTCTTTCTTTCTTTCTTTCTTTCTTTCTTTCTTTCTTTCTTTCTTTGTCTACGTTTACTTTTCTTCTTCGCTTCCTCTTTTCTTTATTTTTCCACGTTTCTTTGTTTTTCCTCTTTCTTCACACTTAACTCTTGTTCTTACTATCTTTTCTTTCTTTTTCCAAGCTTTTTGTTCTTGTTGTTTTTTGTCCACGCTTCTTCTTCTTTTTCTTCTTTTTCTTCTTCTTCTTCTTCTTTTTCTTCTTCTTCTTCTTCTTCTCGACAATTTTTCTTATTTTCGCTTTCTTTTCTGTTTCTTTGTTCACGTTTCCTGCATCCACGTTTCCTGCTTCATACTTCAAGCTTTCTCTTTTTTCTGTCTACGCTTTCTTCTTCTTCATCTTCTTCTTCTTCTTCTTCTTCTTTCCATTCCCTTTCCTTTCTTTTCTCCTTTCTTTTCCCCAACTCTTTTCCTACTATACTCACCTCCTCATTTTTCTGCTTCCACTTTCTTATTACGTTGATATTTTTCTTCTTTCTTTTTTATTTCTTCTTCAATTAGATTCATTTTATTTACGATCTGCTTTCTTAATTCCATTTATCTTGATCTTGATTATTTGATATTTGATATTTTTCTCTTCATTTTATCTTGTCTTTCGCATAATATAACTCACAAGGCCTTATGTTTTTTCAACGGGCAAAGTTTTCTTTATTGTCTTTATCTTTTTCCTTTTCTTTCATCATGCTTTTTACTTGAGCCAATTGCATCTTTGTACATTCTGATAATTTTGTTATCCTTGGTTTTTCTCTTCTTTTTGCCAACTGCGTCCATTTTGACCTGATTAATTTGTCTATAATATTTTCTCTACTTTCATTGAATTCATCCTCCTTTCTTTTTACTTTTTCCTCTACTTTCCACTTAAATTTTCCTCCTATTTTTTCTTTCTATTCCTTTACTTTCTTTCTTTCTTTCAATTTTGTTTTATTTTCCCATTTATTTTCCTTCTTTTTTCCATCTTTCTATTCTTTCTTTCTTTCTTTCTTTCAACCGCGTCCATATCTGTTTTATTTTCTTAGTCCATCATTATTTTCCTACTTCCTTTTATAACCGCTTTTCATTTCTTTCTTTCTTTCTTTCTTTCTTTTTTCTTTCTTTCTTTCTTTCCACATCTTTTTATTTTCTTTCCATTCTAACCGCGTCCATATCTGTTTTATTTTCTTAGTCCATCATTATTTTCCTACTTCCTTTTATAACCGCTTTTCATTTCTTTCTTTCTTTCTTTCTTTCTTTCTTTCTTTCTTTCTTTCTTTCTTTCTTTCTTCTAACCGCGTCCACATCTGTTTTATTTTCTTAGTCCATCATTATTTTCCTACTTCCTTTTATAACCGCTTTTCATTTTCCGCTTTTTTTATTTTCAGTTTTTTTTTATAACTTTTTCTTTCTTTCTTTCTTTCTTTCTTTCTTTCTTTCTTTCTTTTTCTTCTAACTGCCGCGTCCACATCTGTTTTATTTTCTTTCCATCATTATTTTCCTCTTTCATTTCTTTTTCTTTTCTTTTTTTCTTTCTTTCTTTCTTTCTTTCTTTTCTTCTAACCGCGTCCATATCTGTTTTATTTTCTTAGTCCATCATTATTTTCCTTTATAACCGCTTTTCTTCCTTTTTTCTTTCTTTTCTTTCTTTTTTCTTTCTTAACCGCGTCTTTTCATTTCTTTCCATCATTATTTTCTTTCTTTCTTTTTTTCTTTCTTTTTTTCTTTTTTCTTTTTTTTCTTTCTCCATTTATTTCTTTCTTTCTTTTTCTTTCTTTCTTTCTTCTTCTAACCGCGTCCATATCTGTTTTATTTTCTTAGTCCATCATTATTTTCCTACTTCCTTTTATAACCTTTTCTTTCTTTTCATTTCATTTTTTCTTTCTTTTTTCTTTTTCTTTCTTTCTTTCTTTTTCTTTCTTTCTTTCTTTCTTTTTCTTTCTTCTAACCGCGTCCATATCTGTTTTATTTTCTTTTTATAACCGCTTTTCTTTCTTTTCTTTCTTTTCTTTCTTTTTTTCTTTCTTTTTCTTCTTTCTTTTCTTCCATCATTATTTTCCTAGTCCATTCCTTTTTATAACCGCTTTTCATTTCTTTCTTTCTTTCTTTCTTTCTTTCTTTCTTTCTTTTCTTCTTCTAACCGCGTCCATATCTGTTTTATTTTCGTCCATATCCTGTTTTTTATTTTCTTTCATTTCTTTTCTTTCTTTCTTTTCTTTCTTTTCTTTCTTTCTTTTTTTCTTCTAACCGTCCATCATTTAGTCCATCATTATTTTCCCGCTTTTCATTTCTTTTTTCTTTCTTTCTTTCTTTTTCTTTCTTTCTTTTCTTTTTTCTTTATAACCGTTTTTCATTTCTTTCTTTTATAACCGCTTTCTTTCTTTCTTTCTTTCTTTCTTTCTTTCTTTCTTTCTTTCTTTCTTTCTTCTAACCGCGTCCATATCTGTTTTATTTTCTTAGTCCATCATTATTTTCCTACTTCCTTTTATAACCGCTTTTCATTTCTTTCTTTCTTTTCTTTCTTTCTTTCTTTCTTTCTTTCTTTCTTCTAACCGCGTCCATATCTGTTTTATTTTCTTAGTCCATTTCTTTCTTTTATAACCGCGTCCATTCTTTCTTTTTTATTTTTTCTTAACCGCGTCCATCATTATTTTCCATTATTTTCTTCCTTTTATAAATCGCTTTTCATTTCTTTCTTTCTTTCTTTCTTTCTTTCTTTCTTTCTTTCTTTTCTTTCTTCTAACCGTTTTATCCACATCTGTTTTATTTTCTTTTTATCCATCATTATTTTCCTACTTCCTTTTATAACCGCTTTTCATTTCTTTCTTTCTTTCTTTCTTTCTTTCTTTCTTTCTTTCTTTCTTCTAACCGCGTCCATATCTGTTTTATTTTCTTAGTCCATCATTATTTTCCTACTTCCTTTTATAACCGCTTTTCATTTCTTTCTTTCTTTCTTTCTTTCTTTCTTTCTTTCTTTCTTTCTTTCTTTTTGTTCTTTTCTACCTTCACCAGTTTTCTGCTTGTTTGCATCATGTCGGGATAATTGCTGCAAATTTCATTCACTTGCCTTAATTTAACCGTGCCATGTTCGGCCGTCCCAAGCGGCATTATCCCCTTCTTTTTTTTACTACAAACATCCCATCAATCCATTCTACACCTCCTTTCTTTCAAAGCGCTCAGTTTCTTACAGACACTCAGACAAACTCACCATTCTCTCTCTCTCTCTCTCTCTCTATATATATATATATATATATATATATATATATATACTTTTTATTCTATTCCTTCTACTTATTCTTTTCTTTTACTTCATTCATTCGTTTTTGAATATTTTCTTTTCCAAATTTTATTAATTTCCTCTTGCCGTCTTTTCCTTTCTTCGACTTCTTCTACTCCTTCGTACAGTATTAAACAAACTAAAAGATATATAGACGCATACAAAGCATGATGTACTGAAGGTTACGAAAGGATAATCCCACATAATGTCATTAAGAATAGCTTTTCAAGTTCTACAGGCTAATCATCTACATTGGCTGGGTTATCCTATAGTAATAGACATCTGTTTATCTTGCGAGATAAAGCTAGCACCTTGTTTGGTCAAAATTCAATCCTTTGTTGGTGAAACTAGAGTGACCTTTCCAGGGTGCAGGGGCTAGGCTATGGTATATGTAAGCCGTGCGCTAACCAGACTACATGGCTACCATCTAGGCCGTACCACCATGATCCAGGAATACAGGGTATTACATCTGAGAATGGCTTGGTTGCAGGAGTTTTCAAAAAGTTGTCATCTTGGACAGTCAACCACCCTCGGAGCTCTACTGCGGGTTTTCTGTCTTGATTTATTTCAATAGCCTTTTTCGTGTTTGGATATGAATGCAGGGATGCTGAGGTTTAAAAACAGTGTTTTCATTCCACTAGATGGACTGCTTTTCTAGGCATTCAAGCCACATCTATCCGAAGTAGCTGGTTATGGAGCGTCCGTTTCTCGCCTTCGCCAAATCTTTGGCTTGGACCTGGACCTAGTTGTCAGTTGCTATTTGTGACGTAAGCTACGGAAGCATTTTATGACAACATTTGGGATATCCTATAAATAATGAATAAATAATAGACGGCGTATATACTTTCATTACGCCATTATTATTATTATTTTTATTTTCTTTGATTTCGGGCGTTTACACATTACTTTCCGGGTCCCGCCCAGGGACCTAAGGTTAGAAATGGCGTCATGACACTTTCCACTGACAGAAAAAAAAGAAAAAAAAGAATTAAATTACATAGATAAAGCCCTTCGTAAGGTGTGGGCTGTACTTGTCAGAACAATTTTTTGTATCTCCTTGAGGCATGGACTTCCAGGAATCCCTTCAATTAGTCTACTGCAATCTTTTTCAACCAGTCCTAGGGCTCCAACTACAACAGGTATTGTTGATGTCCCCATTGCCACATTTTCGAGATTTCTATTTCAAGGTCCTTGTACTTTGACAACTTTTTGAATATCTTCAAAGATACATTGCAGTCAGCAGGGACTGCCATATCAATAAGGAGGCATCGTTTTTGTTTGTGGTCTTTAATAACAATATCTGGGCGGTTGGCCTTGATTGTTCTGTCAGTGTGTATTGTGTAGTCCCATAGACTTGTAACAGGTCCTATCTCCGTAACCGGGTCTGGGTGGTGTTCATACCAGTTTCTTTCAGTTTCCTTCCCGTAGATATTGGCCTACTCTGTCATTAAAACAAAGAAAAAAGAAAGATAAGCGAAGTAGAATAAAGAAAAGTAGAAAAGAGAGAAGAATATTTGAAGATGGGCGGTTGATATTTGATGTCAACTGAAACTAAATTTTACGTATATCTTAATTAATTTCCACGCTCATTGTAGGGAAATAGTAATATGTTTTGCATATTGCTACACCAAAGTCCAGGCTATCATATCAATGCGCATGAACCGTTGCCGTTATTTTCATTGAAAGAAAAGTAGTAAATTAGGTCGTAGAACAGGCACACATATACAGGCACGGTGAAGTAATGGATTACGAGTCGGAGACCAAAGTTCGAATTTCAGTCAGATTTATA